>JANSLP010000078.1:0-118921 GCA_029298735.1 Ophiostoma sp. CBS 140.51 | reverse complement strand
CTCAATTTTTCTTGCCAGGCTTTTTTTATCAATGTTTTTTCTTCTTCAAAACCTCGAGAATACAGTAGAAAAAACCTACACATATTTGAGAAGCACTTCAGGAACCAGAAAGAGCATGTATCTCCAAGCAGACTTTACGGATGAATTCGACTGGCAATGGCCGGCAATTGCATTGTCTACATGTTTTACGTGTAAGTCTTCTCCCCAGTTAAGGAGCCAAGACGGGTGGCATTTCTCCAAGGATGGATAAAATGGGACATGTATGACGAGGCTTTCAAAGCGCCACTCTTCCGGATCATTGCCAAGCCACAATACAGTGCACTCGGAAGAGGGGGGACAAAAAGAAGAAGAAGGCCACTTCATTTGCGGACTCTTTTTGCTTCACACCTCGTTCGGATCACGGAACAAGCGGTGCCTGACTTGAACGATGGGATGGTTCACAGAAAAAGACACGAGACTGAATAACAAAGAACGCCGTTTGAATTTGCAGACAATCACATCTGATCGAATGTGACGTCTTCCCAATATGAAAGTAAAGAGATATGCAACAAAGACGAACGGAAGAAAGAAGAAAAGAAAAGAATCAACATACACAGGGAAAAGTAAACATAAAGGTTAAAAACAAAGAAATGAAAACTATGCACACAAGGATATCCTCCTACCCATCTTCCCCTACCCACACATATGTTCACTGTAGACTTGAATTCCCTGGCCACACTTAGCGACCACCCGAAATGGAAAACGCCTGCTTCACCTCGGCCCGCGGCCACTCGTATAGCACATCGCCGCCGTAGACATTCGTCGTGATGCTGCCGATGCGGTTCTCGACGTCGGTGTAAAAGGCCTCGCACTCGCGCACAACGTAGTTGACGAGGCTGTTGTTGGTGGTAGGCGAGGAAGACGAGAGGGTAGCTAGGGTAGACGCCTGCTCGTCGTCGGCACTGCTAAAGTGCTTCTCGACACGCTTGCGCAGGGTCTCGATGCCCTTGCGGACCTCCTTGGCGTCGTAGCTACCCAGCACCTTATTGAACATGGTCTTGGAGTTGCTGGGCTGGTTAGCGACCGCCGAGGCGGATCGGCCCGAGGCCAACTGTGCCTCGACGTTCTCCAAGTGTTCGAGGAGTCGGCCGAGCGGGCGGCGCATGACGGCATTGAGGTAGAGGCCCATATGCTCAGTGAGCTCAGCTGCCGCGGCCTCCTTCCACTGGTCGAGCACGGCGAGGCCTCGCGGGTTATCGACGTCTTCGAGGTAGTGGTTCATGTTTTCAATCAACAGAATATGGAAGTTGAGGGCCTCCTTGTCTTCGGGGTCGGCCGAGCCAGCTGCTGCGACGGTCATGGTCGGGTTCTCGCGCGCAATGACCTTGAGGGAGTCAAACATGGACCGCAAGATACGGTCGTACTCGTGGTCGACGGTGCGGCGTACGGCCAGGTTCGGGTCAATGTCCGCCAGCATGTTCTCGACGGCCGCACTGAAAATGGGGAAGATGCGCATAAAGCCAATGACACCCTTGCGCTTCTTGATCTTGACCTTGGTTTCTTCAATGGCACGAATCTGCTCATCGACAAACTTGCGGAAGCGGACCTCCAAGGTGCTGTGCAGCTTTTGCAGCAAGTTGTTTAGGAACTCCTGGTTCGACTGCTGGACCTCGGCCATCTTGCGCTCGAGGGTGGCCATGACACCAATGCCCTGCAGGGCCTCGGTCGACAGAACCCAGTCAATCAGGTGCTGCAGGTCCTGCTCGAGGAACGAAAAGACGTTCTCCATGGCACGCGTGACGCGACGCGCCAGCTCCCGGTCGGGCTCCATAGGCCGGTACCGCCGCAGATCGGCACCGCGGCGCTCGGCCGGGCGGGATGCGGCCACGACATCGGTAAAGTCGGCCTGCTGCAGTGTGGTGGCGTGGAACATGTCGATAATAAAGTTCTGCTCCATCTGCGCGAGCGGCAGCAGTTCGTCGAGCACACTCGAAAAGACTTCGTACGGGTGGTTGCGGCCGTCACCTGAGGTCTTTTCGAGGTGGTTACGGGCAGGTCCATCGCCCTTACCGCTGCCACTCCCGCTGCCGCTGTTGCTGCTGTTATCGCCCAGCGGCGAGCGGAGAGAGCGGGCCAGGGTCTGGCTACGCTTGACGGTGAGCTTGCGCGCCGTGGTGGCAATACCCTCTTCCTTCTTCTCTTGGAGAGACGTAAACAAAATCTCGCTGTCGTCGCTCGAGGCTTTGCGGGCATTCTTTTTCCAGACCATGAGCAAGTCTCTAAACTCAGACTTGTAGACGGGGTGGCTCTTGTCCTCATAAATCTGAATGATGCGATTCCAGTTGGCCAAGTCGGCCTCGCGCGCATAGAGGATCAGAGGGCTGTACTTCCACAGTAGATCACGGCCGACGTCGTGGTTGCGTGGGTCGACCTTTTTCGCAAGAGCGCCCTCCATGGCTTTGCGGGTCTGGGCAAAGGCCTGGTCGAACTCGGTAGCCATGAAAATGACAAGGCGGCGCATGAACGTATCACTCTCCGCCGAGTACATTTCCTTCTTTTCGCGGACGACGCGCATCTGGCCGAAATCGGTATTGAGGGCACCGCCGCTGTCGCCCGACAGGGCTTGTTCGAGCTGAGCGAGAGCGTCATTGGCACCTCCACCGCCGCCACCGCCCATTTTCTTCGGGTCGATCTTGGACATGGCCTTGTAAAGCGTGACGAGGGCCGTCTCAATTTCTTCGATGCCGTTGGTCGTCTCCAGTGGTGCAATGCGCAGCGCCTCGAGGTCCTTGTTGGTGATGGCGCACGTATCCAGCAGCGACTCGAGTTCCTTGCGCAGCAGCTTCTGGTTCGCGGCCTGGACCTGCAGACCCTGACCTTGGGCCTCAATGTAGGCAATGTCGTCGGACAGCGTGGACAGTTCGACGCTGTACAGAGTCAAGAGATTGTCGAGCTCTTCGCACTCGTCCATGGCGACATCGATGCCCTTCTTGATGGCCTCGACGCGGTCGTCCTCTTCTTGGAAACGCGACAGCCAGCCGCCCGCCTGGGCGCGGTTGAGCTCGCGGTCCAGATCAATCTTGAGATCGTCCATGTTGACCGAACGCATGTGGTCACCGGGCACCCAGCCAAAGTAGTCGAGCCACTTGGCAAACTCGGCGCCGCGCTTGTCCATAATGGTGGGGTCGACACCCAGAGTAGCGAGGTACTTGGCGTCGTTGCCGACAATCACCGACTTGCGCAGGCCCAGGTCTGCAGCGGCGGCGGCGGCGGCAGCAGCAGCAGAAGATACAGGCTTGGTGGCAGGTGTAACCTCCTTGACAGTGGAGGACTGCATGCTGGATGGTCGGCTCGAGTTGGGGACGGTAATTTTGACTTCGGGGATCGACCGCACAGAGGACCGCTGGGGTGTCTTGGGCGGCACTTCGGGGGCTGTCGTCGTCGTTGCTGCTGCTGCTAGAGGGGCAGGCTCCTTAGGCTTCTCGATAGAGACGGGCCGCGGTGGTGCGGGCACGACACCTGTGATACCGTCGGGGCCCTCGACTGCCTTAGTCTGTGCTTGGCGCAGACGGTCACCAGCTCCACCAGGGCGCGGCTTGAACGCATTGGCGGCCGTGGCAGCCTTCCAAAACGCGTTGGCAATGTCGCCCTTGGACCGCTTCTTAATCATGGGGCCCAGGCCAGGGCGGTTGTCTTCGGGCTCGGCAGGAATCGGCGGCGGTGCGGGGACGGACTCGGCTGGTTGTGATACTGTTGTCGCGGCGGAGGGAGTCGGGGATGCTGCTGCCGATACAGCAGTGGTGCCCATAGCGACTGCGGCTGTTCTGGCGGCAACAGTCAGGTCGGCGGCTTGCGGAGGCTGAGGGAGGGGTTGTGTCGGTGGGGTGGAAGCGGCCGAAGCCCCGTAGGAGGAACCGTTCATAGGGCTGCGCAGAGGCGGTGGGACCATATCCGTTGTGCGCGCAGGCGATGAGCCGTCTTGGAAGGGCGAGGAGCGGTTGGAGCTGCGGGGCGGGGGCACGACGTTGCTGCCAGGACCACCGGGACCACCAGGGCCAATCGGACCGCCATCGCGCGACCGCGTCGAGCTCATAAGCGGCGCGGGCACAAGACCATCGTCAGCGAGACCTTGTGGGCGCGAAGGATCCATCGGTGGGCGTTTCCGTTCGGGTGGCGGTTTGTTGCTGCTGCTTCCGTCGGATGCTATTGCGGGGCTGTCGGCCAGACTAGAGGACGCGCCGTTAATGGGTCCGTTGCGTGAGCGGGGCGGGAGGCTGTTGTTGCCATCGTCGCTACGGGCAGTCATCGAGGCGGCCACCGATTCCTGGCTCTTGTTGCTGCCGGCGAGTCGCCGTAGGGCTGCCTGGTTGGCTGACCGTCCAGAATCGATGCTTGTTGCGGGCGAAGCAGCGCCATTGGCGAGCATGGCGCTGCGCTGGTTGCGGAAGTCGGCCGAGCCCATGGAGCCGTAGTTGCCCGAGGACGAGGCGGCAGACATGGGCTCGCGGGCAGATAAAGGCGGTGGCGGTGTCGGCTGTGGCGGGGCCTGTGATGGTTGGTTCTGGCTGTTTTGAGGTTGTGAGGGAGGTCTTGATGTCGAGATGGACGATGCGGGTGTGGATGATGTGGTGGCCGTCTGGAGCTGGCTTGGTGGCGGAGGCCGACGCTGCTGGGCACCGCCCTGGATCTGCTCGAGCTCATACGGGTCGAAGCCCGTCAGGAGTGGCACCTTCCCGCCCGAGTATTTGCCGTAAATCTTGAGGAGACTCGCAATGAAAAATCGCTTCTCCTTGTCGGTCTGGGCCTGCCAGTAGTAGGGCTTGCCGAGCGTGATGAGGAAGCCGACATTACCGGCCCACGCGCGGAAGTCTGGGCTGACATTGGCGGCTGTGTAGGACTCAATAGCCGACAGGTCGTTGAGGTCCCATGTCTTGCCAATCGAAAAGGTGCCGTTAGGGTTCTCCTTGGACTTGTGCACGCGGACGCGGCCTGATTTGCGCACGGCGACAATGATGACACGGTGCTTCTCTGAGCTGGGCGTGCGGTTCTGGGGCGGCGGTGGGCTCGTTGGGTGGGAGGAGTACTCCTGGATCTTGATGTGTGTAATGTAAGTTTCGATGACGGACCCGTCGTCGTCTTTCTTGTTGAAGCAACTATCGATGATGCGGCGTTTCTCGTCCTCGAACCGCTCAGCCCGCCCCATGTCGCGGCCGCCCTGCATGGCCATAGTGGGTGTGGGTGAGTGGGTGAGTGTATATGGCAGGTGGAGGTGAATAGAGAGACTGTCGTCGTCAATTAAGTCGAGACTCGCCAGAGGTCCGCTTCCTATCCGGATCAGATCGTCGAGACGGGCGGACGGAAGGGCTGCAGCATTTTTGTGCACAGTCAGTGGGGAGGAGATCGGAGAGAGATTCGTGACGTCGGCAGTAATGCTTCCGATGGTTCTCGTGATGCTCGTAATGGTCGCCGTCGATGTCGTCGTATTCGTCGATGCCCTCAAAGTCGTCTCGTCGCGGGGCGCAAAGGGGGTCGTCAGGGGGAGTCGGGCCGCGCTGCAGTCAATCGCCCACCGATGAGCTCGATGCAAGGCGACAATCAGAAAGTCGACAATCAACAATATGCGATGCAGCCGGTGCAGGAGGTCGAACGTGGGATGTCGAGAAGAGGAGGTTGACGTTTGTGTGGAGGAGGTGTGGTTCTTGTGGTTCGGCGGGCGCGGATGGCTGGACCGTGGGAGCCTCGAAAAAGAAAGAGGCGCTGACGAGAAAGGGCGTTTTGGGGCCAAGTTTGGGCAGGTAATTACGGACAGGTTGGGGCAGGCATGGCACGTTTGGCGGGCAGAACAGCAGGAGCTTCCCTCGCTTTCCCACGAGGACAGAAGGCAACAAGGTCAAACTGGGTTTAGCGTCATCCTGGAGCAATGGGGGTGCGTCTCGTGCATGGAGGAGGAGGTACAACGGGCACGGTGGCGTTTTGGTGGGGCCCAAAGTACCCCGATCCTGCGTTTGGCGGCCGATCCCGTAGGAATTCGATAAGTATCGCTCCGAACAGGCAGCACAATTGAGGCCGTAAAAGGTCGCGTCAAAACTATGGGATGGAAAATAAAATTGTGTCCGTAGCTTTAATGAATTATTTTGAGATTGTCCACGAGTTCGCTTTCTTGTCTAAAGCTTTTACCTTCGTAAATGGTGATGTTCTGGCTGTCACCTTGGTAGGGAAGTGACTTACCCAGCCTTGCTCCTTCCATCCAGGTTTTCTTAACGCGCCCCTATTATCGCCTCGGCATTGCCCTCTCCCGTGTTTCCTCTGCTGTAAGAGGCTGTGGTTGGAGTCATTGGAAAGGAAATCCAGCATGTAGTAATGTTACCTCACTTCTGGAAAGCAGTAGTCACGTTCATGCCACTGAGCTTACTTTTGATAAGTAAATAAATGAAATAGAAGACAGTGAAATCTAAATGTTATCTGCTGTTTTTTTTCTTCTTTTCTTTTATTGAGCTTAAGAAATCCGGTTACAAATTAAGATAAAGATCAATAGCCAATGCAGGTCGTTTCTCTTATTTCAATGTATTTCACTTTCTTTTACGTCAAATTTTGGATAGGTTCGATCAATGCATTGATGGAGAAAGTGGTTAAGCCGTACTATTCCTTTGGTGGCACACGTGATGCTGTTGCTGGCCCTATTTGGTGGAAAGGCCCAGACAACTTCGAATTGCTGTGCCTTGCTTGTCAAACAAAATTGCTGTAAACTCCTTGCTTTTCCTTTACGAACATGCTTAAAGTATAAATAGGGGGCTGTGACTGCTCTCTCTCGTTACTTTAACTATTTCTTCTTCTGCAACATCTCACCACACCTTGCCTCTCATCACTAACGTGCGACAATCAACACACAAAGACAGAACATCGCCAAATCGACACAGACACAATGTGCTAAAAAATCTGGAAGCCGGTCCGCTACGAGTGCGGTCACACTGACGATAGTGATTATGAGTTATTTGCCTGCTCGTGGGCCCAAAAACGGAACCGGAATTGCTCGACCTATGACCAAGTCTACAACTCAACCAAGGACGTCTCGTACAACTGATGACTGCTCTTAAAAAGGCCGACTGCAAAGGGTAAGAGGCAGAGAGCGTGGCCCTGATGGTAACTACGTTAAGCCTTTCTTTTTCTTCTTGCGGTGACTATGTCCTTTAATAATTGAAACGCGGAGACGGGACTTTTTTAAACAGTATCGCAATGTCTAGAGTGATTGTGTTGTAACGATGATGTTGATTAGAGTCCAAAATAAGATCGCTGGCTATGAGTTATGTGTCCAAACTAAATGCGAGTGAAAATCAAAAGAACGCTGTTGCCAGTCTGAGTATATACCAAAAAATGCAGCTTTGAAAAAACAGATAAAGAGAGTATGGGCTCATCCTATTTCGCGCTCGCGCTACTCTGCGCCATCTGCATCTGTAGAACGAGCTCCGTCAGCTTGTCAATCTTGCCCGACAGTTCCGAGATGCGGACCTCGACGTCCGTCGGTGCATCCATGCCGGTGTCCTCGTCGGCTGGCGTGCGGACAGCCGGTGTTGTGGCAGAAGACGTTGCAGCAGCAATTGTTGCCGCTGCAGCCAATCCTTCACGAGACTGTGTGTAGCGTGGCACAAACTCGGTACTGTGCGGCCGGCTTGGTGAGGCTGTGTTGTGCTGACGAAACGACGAGGAGGACGGCCGCTGGCCGAGCGACGGGCGGATGACAGACTTCTTAGGCGTCACCAGGGTTCCCGTTGCTGCAGCCGACGACGAGCCTCCTCTGTCACCGCCAACATTCGAGCCAGCACCAATGCTGCCACCAACGCCACCGACAACACCATGGTGGTGCGAGCTCGTACTCAGGTAGGCCGGTGTTTGCTGACGACCGGGCCCATGGATGGCCGAGTACTCATCACTAGCGTCCTGGATTTTGCCGCGGATGAGCTCGTAGAGCTGGATGGTGCCGACAATTGGCAGGTGAGTGACTTTCAACAAGGCGATGCGGGCGGCACGGAACTTGTGATCCGAGGGTAGGAAGAGGCGGAGAGGACGGAAGATGATGAGGGCGATGAGGTTAAAGGGCGGGTAGAAGTGAGTAAGGCGGTTGCTTGTAGAAGCTTCCAGGACATAGATAGAGTAGACGTACAAGTACTCCTCGCGAGCGTGGCCCATAACACGACTGAAGCTGTTGCTGAGCATACCCGTCAGCGAACCCATGAGCAGGATGGAACTGAGGGTGACAAAGACAAGCATGAGCGGGGGGCCAAAGACGGGGTCGATATCGTCCATAATGTCAAATCCAACGTAGCTGGAGCCGAAAAAGATCTTTGTGAGGACCATGGTCATGTGAGGCAGAGTGAACAGGGTGCGGCCAAGCAACGAAAAGGTTGTGAGGAAACCAAGATAGATGATCACAACAAGCACCATGAACTTGATGAAATCCTTTGTCATCTCCTTGAAGCAGGGGATGAGGGTGCCCCAATACGGGCTTAGACTCAGGATAGAGCTGATGCGCGGGACCATGAACAGAGCCTCGAGCGAGAGAATGTCAAAAGACAGGTCGATAAGGTAGGCACTATGCTGGGACAGACCGATGGCGCCTAGACTGTTAATATGAGACAATTAGAAAGTGTGGATTAGGGAGACATACGCAAAATGACAAATGTGAAGCCGATGCAGATCATGATCAGGTCAAAAACGTTCCAAAAGTCGTAGACATAAAACAGCGAGCCCGCATCAATCCATTCGCTCAGCTCGTCGTAGGCAAAGGCGGCCAGGAAGAAGTAGAAAAGGACCTCGGCAGGGCCGACTTTGAAGGGATTGCGCTCAAGCAGAGTCAGGTAGAAGATGGCCAAAAAGGTCAAGAAGAA
The DNA here is from genome assembly GCA_029298735.1 of Ophiostoma sp. CBS 140.51. Taxonomy (NCBI): domain Eukaryota; kingdom Fungi; phylum Ascomycota; class Sordariomycetes; order Ophiostomatales; family Ophiostomataceae; genus Ophiostoma; species Ophiostoma sp. CBS 140.51. The sequence continues at coordinate 110,060 of JANSLP010000078.1, read as the reverse complement.
CAAGGCCTCGTAAATTTTGAGATACTTGGGAACACGCAGACGCGCAAAAGGGTCGGCGGTGTGAGGATTGTAGAAGCGCGGCTTCTTAACGGCGCCGACCTCTAGGCGGTCCCAGAAGACAATGTCGCCGTTCCAGATACCTGTAATAATCTTTTGGACGACATTCTGGCTCAAAAACCGCTTGGCATCGGCAACGGCGGCGATTTCAAGGGCATTGAGGTTGACAAAGGGTGCAGTCGGATCTTCTTCGTCGTCGTCGCTGTCGTCATGGCAGTGGTGCTCACCATCTTCGCCGTCACAGTCCGAGTCTGAATCGTCGTGGTGGCCGCGGTGCATGCTCATCGTCAAACGCGAGATGGACTGCAGCAGCTGGTACCGGCGGTTGCCAGCGCCACCAGAACGGCGTGTCTTGGCCCGGTCGTGATCGGAGGTCGCCGAAGACCACATGCGGCTGAGAAGTGGAGACGACTCGTCGACTGTGCCGCTCACACGGGGCAGTGCACCGCCATGGCTGCCATTCTCCTCATCGCCGTGGCCGTTGCCATTGCCGTTGGCCGAGTTGCCTTGGCCGGGTGCTGGGTTGGCAATAGCTGCCGCCGATGCAGCAGCAACACCTCCGGGCGCCTTCTTCGTGCCCGGAATCTCATACAGACAAAAGTCAACCGCCTCGCGCTCGCTGAGGTGCGTCAGGAACCGCCAGGCGACAATCTCGCAGGCGTTGGCGCGGGCTTCACACAGACTGCGGTCACCACTGGCAGCGCCATAGTGCCATTTGAGGGCCAGGAGAGCATTAACGATGGCCGGATTGTCGCAGGTGATGCTCAGATGCGTGACCAAAGTGCGGAGACGGTCACCGGCCGAGGTGGTGCGCAGCTGCTCAAACGTGCAGGGTAAAACGACGGCGTCTGTGATGTATAGCGACAATTTCTTAATGACATCGCGGAAACTGTCGTCAAGGCCAATATCGGGCATAAAATCGCCAGGTTGACCTCCTGAACGAAGACCACCGCCAATTGAGGGAGAGGGCGATCGGATGCCGCTGCCCTCGGCCAGCTGCAGCGGACGCGACTTGACGCGTAGGGGCATCGTAGCTGGGTTAGGGGAGGTGTGGAGATAAGATGAGGATGCGGGTGTTGGCGAAGTAAACGAATTGAAGAGTTGACGCGAGGCCAAGAAACTTAGAAATTGGCATTTGACGATGGGAAGCGATGCCGTCACGGACAAGCTTGGCTTCCTTCCCCCCTTTTTCTAACAGGACGCAAAGTTGGATGGTCATTCCTGCTTCTTGTGTTGCGTTGCGTTGCGTCAGGCAGGTGCGAAAGTGGGTGCATGTGGTGTGTGGGGCAGGTCCTGTTTTGAGATGATTGGGATGAAATGGTGTTTGGCGATTGGCGGCGATTGCTAGCTGTTGCAAGGAAGGTCCAGACCGGGAGTCGTTTTGGCTGGTTTTGGCCTGTGATTATTGGTTTTTGCGGGGAAGCTGCGACCAATCCAGGCACATTTCAGGCACTCGAGTGCCCTTGAGGCGCTGTTCACGCGATCGAGGAGGCATTCTGTTTCGTAGCTGCCTGCCATGACATCAGTGCGAGAGGTTGGGAAGGAACGGACAGGTACTGGTAACGGGAGTTACAACATACCGGAAAGAGCGATGCATCTAAACATAACAGAGTCCTGTGACAGCTTCCTGCATCGACAACTGGATCATTTCGTTTCCCAACAATTCTCCAAAATGGCTGCCTTCTACTCCTTCGACAAAACATCAACGACAACGACGGAAATTGATCCTCCGCGAGGCTCTGTCTGACATCGACACCTACAAATGATCTTCCGCACCGTGTGCAGACAGTGTAAAAGCAGCAATTATGAGAATACCTCGCTTCACGTACCCCTCAGTTGGGTAAACAACGTTTTTGACTTGAGAGTTAATTTGCGAGCCGACAGAGAGCAGCCCGTTCCTAACTACCCGGGTACAATGGAGCCAAACAACCGCTCGATTCGACGGTTTCTGGCAGGATGAAAGCAGAGTAGCCGGGTCATGGCCCGCGTTGGCCAGAAGGGTATGCTTCCTCCGCGGTCATCAACGCGAGAGGCAGACCAGAAAGATCGCGAACAATAAAAGGGCGATGCGAGATGCCTCTATTTTCCATCAGGTCGGTGGACCAGCTCAGTACCACTCTCTACGAACTGCACCACCACCACCACCGACATGATCCTCCCCCGTGCACCGTCTCTTCTTGGCCTCGCTGCTGTGGCAGCCAGTCTGTTGACCACCAGCGTTTTGGCCGCCCCGACTGCGAGTGCTACTGCCACTGCTGCAGCCAGCATCCCCACGACGTCTGGCATTCGTTTCGCTGTCGACGGCGCCACCAAGTACCTGGCCGGCTCCAACTCGTACTGGATCGGCTTTTTGACCAACACAGCCGATGTCGACCTAGTCTTGGATCACATCGCCACGTCTGGGCTCAAGATCTTGCGAGTGTGGGGCTTCAATGATGTCACCACCAAACCGTCGCCGGGCACGGTCTACTTCCAATACCTGTCTGCCTCCGGCTCGAAAATCAACACGGGCGCCGATGGTCTGCAGCGGCTGGACTACGTCGTGGCTGCCGCGGCTAAGCGTGGCATCTATCTGATTGTCAATTTTGTGAACAACTGGAGCGACTATGGTGGAATGCCGGCGTATGCCACGGCCTTTGGCGGGACCAAGGAAGGGTGGTATGCCAATACCGCAGCCCAAACGCAATACCGCAAGTACATTGAGGCCGTCGTCACGCGCTACACCAACGCCTCGTCCATCTTTGCCTGGGAGCTTGCCAACGAGCCGCGCTGCAAGGGTTGTCCGACCGATACGCTTCGCGACTGGGCAGCGTCGACCTCTCAATACATTAAGAGTTTGGATCCGCATCGGATGGTGACGCTGGGCGATGAGGGCTTCGGTCTGCCACCGGGTAATGGCACGACCTTGTCGTATCCCTACACAACAGGCGAGGGCGTCGACTTTGTCAAGAACTTGAACATCTCAACTCTTGATTTCGGCACGTTCCACATGTACCCCAAGGCATGGGGTGTGGACAACAGTTTTGGTCCCGGATGGATTGCAGACCATGCGGCGGCATGCAAGGCTGCCGGCAAGCCGTGTCTCCTCGAGGAGTACGGCGTCGAGACGGACCACTGCGCTGTCGAAAAGGTGTGGCAGACGGCGTCCATTGCGTCGTCTGGTGAGGGCATGGCGGGCGATCTCTTCTGGCAATGGGGCGACACGCTGAGCACGGGCAAGTCGGCCGACGATGGCAACACGATCTATTATGGGACGGCAGATGGACAGTGCCTGATTGGAGATCATGTGAAGGCCATCGTGTCATAATGGAGATGAAGGATGGGATGAGGGAGATTGTGGCTTGAGGCCCACGAGGATGTTGAGGCTGGTAAGGCCAGGCTGTCCACCTATTTTTATTCTGTTTCTATTTTATTCAAAATTGTATCTTTATTTACGACAGCTACTGTCATTATGACCTCATTGTGCGCCTTGAGAAAGCTACTCTTTTACGAGAGACAGAAATAAGAGACAAGAGTGCGAGCGGCAGTGTATGGACTACATCCCGAGAAACGATGTCTGCATCGACGCTATTGTTTGAGGTTTGAGGGTGTAGCGAGTCTGGAGATGAGTGGATATGGACTGAGTAAGAAAAGGAGTGCACAACATAGAAAACTGACATCGAGGCTCTGGATGGAGTTCGTGGAACTCGTGGAGTATGTGTGGCTAAATGTGGTTCAGGTGTGATTGATGGGTCGTCGTTTCCTGGCATCTGCGGGTCTTGCCTTGCTGGGGCAGCTTTGTTTCTATTTAAAGATCACTTTTGACTGCGGGCACTTCGGGCAACTGTTAGGGCCGCGGGCTCCTGCCGAATTGAAACAAAAGGGAGAAAAGCGCAGCACTTTTGGTGCGGTATGTTGCGCTTTCACTGTATTTCTTCGTGTTAGTGGTTTGTTTGTGATTGTTAGTGGGCTATCGAATTGTGGGGTTTCCCTTCACAGCGGGCACCCGTTGACAGATCCGTCATAGTTCGAGGTGCAGGACCCTCGTCTCTTCCCCAAACCTCGTATTCCCACGATTTGGGTGAATTGAAAGAAGTCAAGAAGACATGAAAGGTTCAAAAAGAAAGAGGCTGGGGCCTGTGGTTCAGCACGGGCCAAATCGGCATGATGAGTGATTGCAGGAAGAAAGGGAAGAACAATACGAGAAAATCAAGCAAATGAGAAGACGAGAACATGACCAAGAACAGGGCTGGACGGAAGATGAACACCTGTTTCTGGCCTGCTTCTGGGCCTCATTTGAGCCGCCATTCTGGGACACGATGTTGCTTTGGGATTTGCAGTTACGACTATGAAAAGTACTGCGTAATAATCCGTCGTGGTGTCTTATCTTGGACGTATGCCAAAGTGCGGGTCCTACCTTTAAATTGGGACGAGTCAAGACGAGGCCAGAAGGGATAGCTCACTCCTGTGATTGTCACTCACCAAAAGCTCGTATTGGAAGCAGGTTATTGCCAAGAAAACCAGATGCAGACCCAACTGTGCTGGCCAGTAAGTAGAAAGCGTGGGAAGGAAACGAAGAGGGGGAAATACGTAGACAAAAAGAAGGGAAGAAAATGATGACAGAGGAAAGACGACTCGGAAGACGAAAGAAGACAAGCCTTGCTGGGCAGTGAACAATGGAAAGTGGAAAGTGGACAGCTGCCAGATTGACGAGCAGCCAGCGGGCCGAGGATCACGATCGTTCGTCTTTTCTATTTCATTTTGTTTCTCGTCTTCTCTTCTTTTCATTTATTTTGTGCCACTTGCGACGACTATTTCGACTTTATTACCGTCACCATCTTTCTTTCCTCTTAGTTTGATTTCCTTTGTCTTATTGCGACATAATACCTTCCTCCACCATCAATGACCAAATAAAGCGCACTTTAACGAGATGGCCCCGGCGGAGGTCCTTTTTACGGCGCTGGCGGCGGCAGCGGCCGTTGCGCTGACGACGACAGCACCAACAGAACCGGCAACTACAACACATACAGTCGGTCCATCGACCACACTCGACTTTTATACACGAACATTTATGCAGACCTTGACAGCGGTTGCGACAACAACAAAAGTGACAACAAAAACGGCGCATCCCACCTCGACTGCGACAGCAACTTCCTCCGTTACTCTCAATGGCGCATCATGTTGGCCCGGTCCATGCTCACCCTACATGGCCGTCTCGTTCGGTCCTTTTCCGACAATAGGCGACTCCCGCTTTACGAGCGAATGGGGCGGCGCAGCGTTTGCTGGCATATTCGGTCTTCTCACAATCTTACACCTTGTGCAGGGCTGCTACTACCGGCTCTGGAAAGTAGCAACAGCTGCCGTCGCGGGCGGCCTGGCAGCATCTGCCGGGTATATTTTGCAAGCGGCGGGCTCCCGTCAACGAGGCGACCCTTCAGACACGGACAACGTGCAGCCCTACCTTCTTGCGACTGCGTTTATCTTACTCCAAATTGCACCTCTGTGCATCACCCTCGTGCCCTACGCGACTCTCAACCGGTTGGCGCGCACACGCTTTGTGCCGGCGCACGACAGTCTGCCCGACGATATGAGAAGACCATGGCCGAGCAATGGCCGCTGGATCGCGGCGTGGCCGGTTTGGGTGTTGTTGGTGATCGCGGCGGCCGCACAGGCAGCGGCGATTGCGTTTCTCGTGTACTGTGGGCTGACGACGTCGTCTGCCTACGACATACCACAGGCACTGCTGGTGGCGGCCGGCCTGGTGTGGGCGGGCGGGCTGGCCGCGCAAGGTGTCGCAGTTCTCATCTTGTTGGCTGCTGTCACGCATGCGTATGCGACACTCCCACCAGCACGACCGGGCGGGCAGCAAGAACGAGACGAGGCGGGGACTGTACGGCCGTCACTGCCTCCTCGACGGCGAAGACAGATTGTCTGGCTATTGATGACGACCTACGGTGTGCTAGCACTGCTGGTGATGCGCATCGTCTACCGGACCGTGGAGGCCGTCATGGCAGCTGAGGGCAAGTCGACGGCGGCATCTTCCGCTTCTCGAAGCACATTATATGCCCTCGTGCTAGACGGTCTCCCCACTGCTCTGGCTCTCCTCCTGCTGTGCGCGTGCCACGCAGGCTGGGCTCTGCCGGCGACCGAAGCGCGCCACAGTTCCAGCCAGGGTGGGGGACGAAGTGGTGGAAGCAACACGCCCACAAGTGGTGGTGATGACGATGTGGATGAGAGGATGGACGCCCTGCATGACCTCGAGAGCCCTGTCGAGGGGAGAGGGTACTTTGGACAGCCGTCGCCAGCAGAGGCAGCAGAAGGTGGACAGGAGTTGTCGACTGAGCAAGTCCTGCTCCAACAAAGGGCTGCACTCCAACGGCATTACCGACAACGACAGCGCCAACAGCACCGCCAGAGCCAGTTCCGTCCTCGTCATCCGCCACCACCTGTCGTTGAAGCATTGGCCCGCTTCTCCTTGTCGGCATCGCTCTCTGTATCTCTCCCAAGAGAATCGTTTGTCGGCGGCGAGCGGCCTGCACGGATGCCTGCGCCAGGCGAACCTGACGAGGCTGCGGGAGGTGCACCACAACGACTGCTTGCCCGCCTGTCCATGGACAACTTTATTCTCTTCCGGTTCTTGAACACACCTTCACGGTCGACATCAGCACGGAGTGGTGGCGCACGCACGATACCACAAAGTGTGCGCAGTGCCATCAGTCGAGCGACCAGTCAAAGCCATGGAGGAGGAGGAGGAAGTCAGAGTCGCAGCCAGAGTCATGGTACCGGCACCAATTATGGTGACGACCCGTTTGCTGGGTTTGACGATGTGGCGCAGGCGGGCTTACAGACGGAGGAGGCTCCACAGCAAGAGCACCAGGAACACCAAGACAGAGAACCTCAAGAACACCAAAACCAAGAACGGGAAAACGCCCTCTTCCACCACAGCGACAGCCGTCGGACCTGCGACAGCCCGGACGAGAAGGAAAAGTTGGGGCCCGAGTGGACGTAGTGGAAGGTGTATGTGTACTGTGAAGTGGTGTACATTGCACGACAGCAGTTGGTGAACGGATTGGGACTTGAACGAGACACAATACGACAGAAAGAGACACAAACTCACAAAACAAAACATGCCAACAAATATCTAAACGAAACATACACACCGTTGGAAATACAACTACAAATCCACGATAGAGACACGCAGATACGAGACATATGAGACAAATAGACACGTTATTTTCAAGATGTTGCAATGTGAGCAATTGTAAGAGGTCATAAAGTGAAAATGAAAATGAGTGTGAATTTTTTCGCTACAGATACTGAGATATGTGACTGGTGATAGCGCGCCATATCGAAGACTGATACGAGCTCCTTCCTTTATGTACTTGATGACGTCGAGCGCCTTCCTGTTCACTAACTTCCTATAGATTCCCCATAAAATAGGAATATTACAGCAGCGCGGTCGCTAGTTTAGCGCTCGCGGAAGGTCCCTGATGTGCACTAATCGCCCTGACAGGAAGGAACGGTTAATACGGAGTGCACTACATGTATCTCAAGAATTATTCAGTATGTGTATGTGTAGTCATAACTGTCGTAGTATTGTTTTCATGATCGCCTCTAAACTCGTAATACAGCTCATCCACGATCATGCATCGATGGAGTTGCCGTGGGGAAAAGAAGGCGCATTCCTGGCTGAGCTGGGCGCTGCTGGGCAGAAAAGGTGGAAGCCCGGTATGTGATCGAATACAGTGCTAACTGTGGTGTGTTTCTTTTCTTTTTGCGGCCGTATCACAGTACCCAAACTGTATCTTTATTTGGACATTCCTCGACATCGGTCTGTGCTTCTTGTGCTCTGTGCTCCTTGTGCCTTTTCTTTGCTCCCGTCTTCCCACCAGCATAGCCTCCTTGTGTCTGCCCTGGCGATCCTGTGGTCCCGACCTTGGCGGCAAAAGACGACGTGAATACTCTCGAAATCAAAAGCGACAGTGCACGTCCGGTCCAGATCCTTTCTTCTTATTTCTCTTTGCTATCGTTTGATGGGTCTGGGTTTGCGCGGGCAGGTCAAGCAACCCTGGGTCTCTCCTTCCTCATTGGACGTCAGAATAGGTCGGCACCTCCCACTTCTTCCTTCCTGTTTTGGCCAGGATGCCCAAATGTACCCCTGGTTGCAGACTTCGATCCCTATCAATCTCATTTCTGCAGTCTTTTGAGAGAAGCGAGAAAAACAGCTACCCACGTCCAAAATGGACCAGGTCTGTCCCACCCTGACCCTGTCGCTTCAGCCCTTTTTGCTCTTCCCTGTCTGCCTCCCTGAATCCTGGATTTTGACACGTCTCGGCAGAAAAAGAAGCTTCTTTGGATTTGCCATGTTCTCTTTTCTCTTTTCTCTTTTGTGTATTTTTGTTTTCTTTCACGACCTCCGCCACTTGCACTCCACGCGTCGTCACAAAACGAGGCGTTCTCGTCGATTCTTGTGTCTTCAATGCACGAGCCACGACGTACGAGTATTCGAATGCATCTATTTATGTCATCTGCCGCCCGCACTCGCCAATTATATTATGAATTTCATCATGGCCTGCATTCCAGACACTCTTGGTGCCTTTTGGTGCACTTTTATACACCGAGATCGACGACACTAAAAGCCGCTTTGGGTCGACATGTCTTGAATCGTCTCCAAGCACATCCAAATAAACGGCGCCGTTGCCATAGCCGTGCATAAACAACATTCCCGTCGCTCTTGGATCTTGGATCGTCAACGGCGATGATGTTAGCACTTCTTCACCGCTCGGTGCCGTAGTATCCCATCGTAAAGCATCTCAGCACTTCCTAACAGCGTCGTAGTTCTCTGTCATCACTTGTCTGTCACACTGTCGCAGGTTCCAAAGAACCGCCAAATTCCCCAGTAAGCTACATTTTCAACTGCATCCTTCCCTCTATTATTCTCTTATTCTTGTATTCTTCGGCACATTCCATCCTGGCCGAATCCATCCAAATCCATCCATATCCACAGCTCCCTCCTCCAGGTCAAGCTCAACCCAATCCGGCCGTTGCATCCATGCGCCTCAGCTTTCGTGGTTTGTGGCCCCCAGTTTGTTGGTAGTGGTCCAATGGCCCCCTGGACCCTCAGGCGCGCGCTCACGTCTTCGTGCGATTGTCTTGTCGCTTGAACTGTTGGGCGTTTTTCACTCGCGCTCTTTCTTCTTCTCATATTCTTTTTTCTGTAAATTTACACATTGTAAATATCTCGACTTTATTTATTTCTTGTCTATTCTTCCCTTCGCACATCTGCCCCACAGCCACATCCTGTTTACTTCGAACGTAGACGACGGCGATCACCTTCTCTTTTATCCTTTTCTGCCCTCTTTTCCCTCTTTTCCCACACCCTTTGCTCATATTCCTTCATTTTCTCTTTTACGCGCTTCCGTCTCTTCTCTCGGCATCTCTCTTTCGATTGTTTTTGTTCAATCTCAAGTGTTGCTATTATTACACAAATTAATTCCCGAACTCTTACGGCGTCTCACGGTCTCTTCCTCTTTCTTCATCTATTTACTTTCCTTCGCCTCTCTCGCCTCGTACTCCCGCCTCGACAACCTCTTTCTCTTTATCCCGCCCACACAACCACCCAGCGGCACGGCATTGTCAACAAAGCCTCGTTCTAATTAACTCGTGCGCGAACCGACAGACGAGCAACAAAGTTCCCCGGAAACTCTGCTAAGCCGTCTCTCACCGAACACGCCCATCCCTTTCGTTGCTTTTTGCGTTGCCTAGGGTTTAGCCAGCCGCCTTGCAGAATCACCAAAAAGAAAGTCAACACACAGACACTCTCAGTCGTAAACTTACGCAACCCACCACCAACAAAAGAAGGCAGAGTCCAATAAATTGAACCGCTGTCGATCTTTTTCACATCATTGAGGGGTTTCTCGTCTCTGTCTCTCTTTTGTTGTTGTTGTCTTTATTCTCTTCTTTCCCTTCCTTTCCCTTCCTTTCTCTCCTCCCCACTCCTCACATCACGGCCTTCAACCGATGAAGCAGTCGTGCATGCATTGCATGTGAATGCAAATTAACCTCCATCCCGTTATTTCTGTCTTCTCTCTTCTCAACATCACAACACTGCATGGTGTCGGCTCGCTTTGCCGAGTGAGGTCACAGCTCACGAGCTGCTTGTTCTCTCTCCCTCTCTATCGCCTTCATCTACATCCCGCCTCTCCCCGCAAAAGCGTTGTTTATATATGTCGCCATCCTATCTCACGACTCAACGACCGACAGTCGACGACGATACAACAAGCAAATAGGACGGCACTAATATAGCTGTTTTTCTTCGCATTTTTTTCTATCTCGCATTTTCTTTTTCCGACAGGCGTGCTTGGGCCGCCCAGATCAACACAATGGTTCTCAATACTACACAGCGCAGACAGGCGCCATCTGCCTCGCTTCTTTTCACCCTCCTCCTTGCCTGCAGCCTCGTTGACGGCACATCTGCAGCTGCCGTCCTCGATCACCAGCCAAGAGCAGCCCCGAGCGCACATTCAACGAGAGCAGCAGCACCGGGGTCTGCAGTAGTTGCAGCGCCTCTTACCACAGTCCCCTACCGCACACTCCATGTCGTCCCATGGCCTCTGCCGACGGCGTTTCCGGATGAGGTGCGCCTAGGTCAACGTCAAAGCCCACGACAGTTTGGCGCAGCCGACCTCTTCCCTCGCCAGAGCGACAACACCATTTGCGGCTACATTGGTGGTGACCCAGACCTGCCAGCCACTTGTTCGGCCGGGAGTCATTGTGTCCTCGATGCTGAGCATGGCGCTGTTGGTTGTTGTCCTAATGGCGTCTATTCGTGTACAGCAGGTGTCTTTACAGGGTGCGTTGACGGAGGCAGTGACAACACCGAAGTCAATCCATATGTCTACACCTGCGGCGGAGGCAGCTTTTGTTACAAGAACAGCTTTCCCGGAGGGTACTACCAGTATGGCTGCGGCTCAGCGAGCACACTGGGCCAGAGCGTGGCGGCAACGGCTTCGGGTATGTCGGCACTGGCCATTAGCAGCGAGCGCATCACTTTTACGGGAACATTTACGGCCACAACGACATCGTCCACCAAGACATCGTCCAAAACAACATCTTCCAAGACGGCTTCATCCTCCTCAACAAAGACAACCTCGTCAAAAACTACGTCGTCGTCAACAAAGACAACATCTTCATCCACGACGTCCTCTTCGTCCTCGTCCACACCTTCCTCATCTTCGTCGTCACCCACCAAGTCTTCCTCCACATCCTCATCCTCCGCCACCCCGTCCAACGGCGCCTCACTCTCAACCGACCCCGGCAACGAGGCCAATACAGGCGTCAACAGTGGCGATCGTGCTGGTGTTATTATTGGTGCCACCATCAGCGGTGTTGCCGGTCTCATTGCCATTATTGCTCTCATTGTCTTCTTTTGCTGGAAGAAGCGCCGTAATGGCGTTAACTACACCACCCGCAAGGGCCCCTCCAACTTCCGCGGCGCCAGTGGCAGTTTCCAGGCTTTGCGGAGCACACCCGACGACTTTGAACACGGCCTGCTCAACCCGGAGATGGCCATGGCGGGTGCCACGGGAACCTATACACACATTTCTGCGGGTGGACCGCCGCCGCCTCGGCCGCCGCCACCAGGCGACTATGACAACCCTTTCCGGCCGGGTGGTGGAGGTGGAGATGGACCTGACGGCAACAACGGTGGCAACAGAGGTAGTGGAGGTAGCAATGACGACGATGGTGGTGCATGGGCCACGCCGGCGATTGGTCCGGCTGCGATGGCCGCCGCTGCCGTTTCCAACAGCCTGACACCCAACCGGAGAAGCAGTGCCGGCAACAACAGCCTCCTCTCTCGTGAACCCTCGAGACGCAGCAGCTACCGTGGTGTCGTTACCACAGCCGGTCCCAGTGCTCCGGGTATCACCTCTGTCTCTGGCAGCATTGTCTCTCGTGCCGCCTCCAATGCCGCCGTCTACAACCAGATTTCGCAACAGTCACCCTACTACGACGCCAACAGCCAGCCACCGCCGCAGCCTCCTCTACCAATGTCTCCACAGCAGCCTCAGCACACGTACGGTAACATCAACAGCAATTACCAGCCTACACACCCCGACGATATGCTCATGGACTCGGACCGCGTGCCCCTCAACCGCGAGTTTGACGAGTTTACACGCGGCTACCAGGATGTTTTGAGTCGCATCGGCGAAGAGGATCCCAGCGAGCTGAGCCAGAGTGCAAGCCAGAACAATTCGACAAACCAAAATAGCGAGCCGCAGGCCAGTGACAGTCTGCTGCCCCGCAATATTAGCAATGTCGGCACGAGCAATACGCTGGGCACCGAGCGCGATTCGTCAGGTGTACTGCCTCCCAGTCACCAGCCGCCCTCCATGAACAACTTGAACAACCTCAACTTGCGTGGCGGCGGCAGCAGCGGGATTGCCAGCAGTGACAGCCGGAGCAGTGTCCAGGGAAGCTCGATGACGACCAGCAACAGTGGAAGAAGTCTGGGTACAGCCACGGGGACCAACCGCGGCAGCATGGCCAGCATCTCTGGATCTGGAGCCAGTTTGGGTGTTGACAACCGCGCCAGCACAAACAGTGGCCAGCAGCTGTCGCTCAACATGACGTCGCCGTCGCTCTCCATTGATGGCCAGCTCGTCGGTGTCGGTGGTGTCAGCCCGCCGGCAGCAACCCTTGCAGCTGGAGCTGATGGCACCGTCAAGACTCTTTCGCCGCCGGCATCACCTCTTGGAACAATGCGCCCGCTGTGGCAGCAGAACCGTCAAAAGAGCCGCAACCTGATGTGGTCGTAATCTCGCTGGGAGGTGTGTATGATAGGTGTTGATAGGATTGCATTTAGGATACCTTTACTTTGTTCATTATAGCGACTAGGATAGATTTTATATAATAATACAGCAATCAGCATAATTTTGCCAGTTTCATTTACCGTGAAGGAAGGAGTAGGTAATGCAATATGCCCCTTCCATTTATGGCTGCAATTGCACCTTCCCAGATAATGCATCCGTAACTTCCCTTCCTGACAGAAGCCACCCCAAGTCGAGGTTTCCTATTTCGGCAATTAGAACACAAACTAACATTGAACTCCTTTTCGAGCCCCTGAGTTTTCTCCCGCACTTGAACAAAATAATATAATCCTTCAGCACTACGCACGCCGGTTTTGTGGTCACATCCGCCACCCACAACACAAAATGCTGCACACCATCCACGCCGCCTCTTGGGACGAGCCCGTGCTGCCTCTCACCGCGCAACAGCTGCAAGCGGCCGCTGACAGCCACGACTACGCGCTCGCCCACGATCTTGTCCTCGCTCTCGAGACCGACGACCATTTGCAGTTTCACTACAGTGTCGCCGACGACGAGACAAGCCGCATCCCAAATGTCGAACGCTCTCTGGCTGACGATCACCTACCACCGCTTGTGCTACTGCCTACCAAAATTGAAGAACTGTGGACCGTACCGCGTCGCGTGGCCGGAGTACTCGAAGCCACTTGTCGCTGGTTGACCGAAGAAGAGCTCAAAGTCTGTGAAGAGGCTGTCGTCAGTAATCGGTTGAAGAAAGCGGCCAAGTCAGCGGTTGAACGAGTCCGCAAGCTCAAGCTAGAGAAGCCACTCCTTCTCACTGACCCAGATGAAGATTGTACGGAGCTCCGAAAGGCGGCAAACGCCGCCATTGATTGTGGCGAAGACTGCGTTCGCAAGCATGGCCTAGTTCAAAGCAACAACGAAGAGCAGGACCTGTTCTTTATACCCATTGACGCATCCATCTACGCCGCACACATCGAGGAGACCGTTCGCACAGAGAAGATAGCCGTCTCTGAACAGTCCATCCGCTCCTTGATGACTTTGATGGGTAGTATGGAGTGGTCCGAGAAAGATCAGGCTGCTTTTCTGGACCAGCAGACCATGATGCCGGTAAGACTCGTTTAATCCACCAAAGCAAGGACACCGCTGACTCCACTCAGACCCTCATTCACAGATACGTCTCGCCACCTCTGCCTCCCATTGACGACATCGAGTACTTTGTCCCCAGCGGCGACGTATGTCTCGTCTCGGATGCCTCTGATGTCAGCTCTGGTGTGAGCAATGCACTCGAAGAGGCAGAGCGTCTTCTCACAGAGCAAGCTGGCGAAGTTTGGAAGGATGAAGCAGCCGATCTGGGGATGTCGGATCTGCCAGTCTTTACCTTTGACGAGTCTATGGACAACCTGTGCTCGCAGCTGCCTGCCCACCACACCAAGCCGCAAGATGAGGGAGAGCTTTCAATGTCTCTGACATTGTCACCGGTCTCCAGCCACTCGATTCTCAAAGATGACTCTGTGCGCAAAACAGAAGATGACGAGCTTTTCAGCGCCTGGATCGACGAGTCCATGCTCGTGGATGGGGAGGACAAGAACGATGAGATTGTGCAGACGTCTTGCATCAACAATCAAGATGTCGCTCAGAATCCAGCTCACGAACAGGCTGAGGACATCAACGCCAGATTCGCTAACAGCCAATCTGGAAGTGGAAGTCAGGGCGAGATCTACGAAGACCTCACTGTCGATTCTCTCTTTGCAATCGAGGAAAACGATATTGTCATCCAGGCCAAGATCCCTGTGCCAGCCGTGGGCATCGAGTCTAGCCTTCCAGGTTGGCACACTGTGGGCGATAACCCACTGGATATGCTGCAATGGATGATGGAGGATACCAGAGAATCCTTCACGGACCTCGAGTGGAGAGCCAACCACAGCCTTCCCAAAGACGACCTGGACGAGCTGACCGCACACTATGCCAACCTGTGCATGGAGACAGTTGAAGTTGACGAGCAGAGTCTAGAAAAGGCAGTTTCGTGGATGAAGAACGAGCCAGATATCCAGTCCAGGCTCATCAACTCCATCCAGCCTGTTGTGCTGCTACGCAAAGGTGACCTTGAGGAGCCGCTCGAGGGACCAGAGGATGAGCCTGAGAAACATTCTGCGCCCAATAAAACTACATTTACAGAAGTTGCATCTGCTCCTGAGGTTGCTATGCCAAAAGAAGCCATCGTGAAGAAAGAAGTCACTCTCGGTGTCCCCAAGTCGGAGCAGAAAGCACATGAAAATTGTCCACCGGACACCACCAAAACCCCACTAACGGGGGCGTCAGCTCGGAAGCAAATTCAGCGGGACGTTGACATTGCATGGAGTAATCTCATGCACCGTCACAAGAAACGAAAGAAGGATCATACTTCCAGTTCCTCTATGCCTGCTAGCATTGTTGCTCCGGGAAGTCAGCAAGCAGTCTCGACCAAAGCACCAGAGCTTCTCCTAGGCCTCCGAGCATTTGCAGAGGCGCCCACACAAGATGGTGACAACAATGGCGAAGGTGGTGAAGAGGTTGGAGAAGTTCAAGCACCACCATCAACGGCACAAGCATCAACAATTATTTTTGAGAAGAGCTCGACCATCCAGCCCTTTGACATTGGCTCAGCTGACCTCCCAAAGGCCATTCTATCGACGGCCATCCCGCGGACGCTTCGAACATTTCTGTTGCAGCTCCTCCCCACCTTAGAGTTTATCGAGCGAGACTACAATCAACTCCGCCCCGGCTTCGGCGGCATCGACACCAGCAACGAAGCCGACCTTGTTGTGTCGCCTTCTACAGGCGTCATCATGTCCACGATGGTCGGCCTCCGCCAGACTGACTCCCAGAAAAAGCCCGTCTTCCAAAATCGTGTGGCCACTGTGGCACCCCGGTACAAGGCGCTGCACATTCTAATCTACCGCAACAATGCGCGGCCTATCCGGACCGACGGTGGTACCACAGTTAACGACCTGCCGGAACTGTCGCCGTCGGACGCTATGGCGCTGGCCCAGTTGCAAGGATTTGTGCGCAGTCTGCCGTGCACCAAAGTGTCGGCGTCGTACATTGGCGGCGGCGAGCAGGCCGTGGCGGAGTGGGCAGCGTCACTACTTGTCAAGGAAGCCAACAAGGAAGAGAGCCGTGAAAAGCGCCGTGCCGCCGAGAAGTATCTCGAGGAAGCAGAGAGCAAGTGGGAGCTGTTCCTCCGCAAAAATGGCCTCAACGTCTACGACGCACAGATTGTCCTTGGCGTCATGGTGGCTTCTGGCATTGTCAATAAAAGGTCACGAGAGCATAATACCGATTATGAGGTTCGCCGGGCCGTGGCTGTGAACCAAGAAGAGCGTTTGAGGCAGTTTGGGTCATTGGTCGGGTGCGAGACGGCTCTCGTTACCATCAGAATGTTGGCCCGGCGTAACTCTCGTAACGCGATTCCCTCTTCTTCAAAACTAAACCCTTGGACAAAAAGATTGTTTAGGAGTCCTTAGAACCTAATTACCCCCCTCTCTCTGTATCTATATTTTTTTCGTCTGTTTGGTAGAATATTTATTGCTACGCTGATGATAATGGGTGCTTTCAAATGTAGATAGTACTTTGAACACCTGAAAATAAAAATAAAAATAAAAAACCAAATAATAAATTGATTTTCTCAAAAAATAAAAATAATTAAATAAAAACAGAAACCAAGAAGCCAGCGAATGCAACACAATAAAAATCCTAGATGGCACCAAATCCAGCCCATAAACGCCTTGGTATAAATAATACAAAAAGAAGACTGTCGTATCACTTCTCCTCATCTTCGTACGGCTTCAACGGCACCAAGCTCCATATCTTGATGCTTGGGTCCGACACTGTTGCCCCCGACCGAGCAAGTCTGCTTGAACCGGAACTTGTCGATGGTGCCTCGCTATCATCACTCGAGTCGTCGTTGTCCTCACTATCGCTGTCGCTGCTGTCATCACTATTACTCTCACTCTCGCTACCCTCGCCGTCGTCTGGTATCGGCGGCGACGATGCACATGTCGCCAACACGGAGCCGCTCGCATGCATGGCCGTTCCGCCGACCATAGCTTGTCCATGGGCCTGCCACTGCCATGTCGGGTCAACAAGACCCTCTCTTGAGCCGATGCCCTCGTACATCACCACAGCACCCGAGTCCGTGCCAGACCACAGCTCGAAGCCTGGTGTTGTGCCGGTGGCCGACTCGTACACTGTGGCACGTATTGGCTGCGAGGCATGCGCTGACCTCCCGGTCAGAGTGCACAGAAGTTTGTCCGCCCCACGTACATCGTACACCAGCAGCCCTCTGGACTTTCGCTCATTGACGACAAGGTAGCGTCCACAGGGGCTCCACAGGGTCTGAACGATGCCGTCACCACCAGCTTCGGCGGAATCGGACGAGACTTTCCAGTTGGCAGTACAGGCACCCGCTCGTGTCAAATCGTAGAGCCCGACACCGCGGGTCCAAGTACCAGCCGCCGTCAGGTTCTGGGAGGCACCCGTGCCGGCAGCCAAAGCCGATACTGTCCCACGCAATCCGAGGGAGAACCCACCGCCCGTCTGGGAGAATGTCGGTACCTTCAGTAGTGGCGGATCATTGCTGGTTCGGCTGGCATCAAAGAGGGCGAGCAAGCTCTTGGTGCCGACGACAAGGTGGTTCCCTGGCGCGGTCCACAGCAAGGACATGGGTGGGAGGTGGGCCTCGGTTTCGTGTTTTATGAGAGAGTAGGAAGCGAGGGGTGTGGTGGGCTTTGTATAGAGGTCGCTGTCGTCGTCGTCTTCATCTTTGTCGCCCGGAAAGAGAGGATACAACTGGATCGGCCGATCGCGAAATCCGACGAGGACGGTTTGGGACCATGGTTCGGCGAGGGAGAAGTAGGGCGCGGGTGCGAAGGCAGAGGGTGTGATACCAAAACGGAGGCGGCCATGGCAAGTGAGTGTACGGTGGCTGTTGTCGTCGTCCTTTCTCGGGTCGAGGAGATCGTTCGGCAAGACGTAGCTCAGGATGGTCTTGGAAGCGGTCGAGGTAATGACTGTCGTGCCGTCGGCGGACCTGTACTGTCAGCAGAAGAGCTTTCCGGGATAAAAAAGCTTGGACACAACTCACCATTCAATCTTTTTGTAGGCCGGGCCAGGGTGAAGTGTCGTTGGCTTCCATCGTTGGTTCTCGTGAAGTTCGGCAGTGGCGACCAGGGTCACTTCGGGTGAAGAGGAGGAAGAAGTGAGTTGCGGGGTTGGTGTTGGCGACTGTGACCGCTGTGGTGACTGTAGCGTTTTCTGTGGTCGAGGAGATCGTAGTGGTAACGTCGTTTCGTCCGGCCGGCCGGAATCGTCGACCTCCATGGTCAAGTTGAAGTCGGGCTGGAGATGTTGCAGCTTGGATGTAGCCGCAGAAGCTGCCGCCTTTCACGCGCCTGCCCTGTAAAGCACCTGCAGTGGTAGCCACTAATTTTCCACACCGCCTTTATTTTCCCTTCCTTCCTCCCCGTGTCTACCATGCACAATGGCGTCACAGCCCATGTGGCAGACGCCTTTTAGCGGCAAGCACACTCCCATTTTAGGGCCCTTGCACGGAGCTTTTTAGCGGCCGCCCTGGTCGGCTTTTGACGCCTCGTCTTTCGACTTTCGATATCTCGTCCCCAGACGTTCTCCCACTTTATCTGTTTGTCATTTGTGTATAGACGCATCATTTTTACGTTTTATTTTAGATTAAACCATGTTTTAAGAACCACCACGCTTTTTGTACGCCTCAAATTACTGACAAGAGACCACATTGGCTGTCGGATCGATATCTCAACAGCTGTGTGTATTAAGCCAGTTCAGACCGGCCATTGACAGCTCAATTGGACTTAATCTTGCACAACCTCACATGCTTTCACTTCAAATCCTTTAATGCATGTTTGCCCTTTCTTGATCCTTCTTCTGGCTTCCTTTACACAAGATGTCGTGCTCGTAAACGCATGTGACTTGCAAAATGGCCATATGACAGAACGCATTGACAATTCCATGCCATTGTTCCACTGTTCATTATCACTTTGTCTTTTATCTCTATCCATCATCCAGGTGACCATTTCTGTCTCCCGTCTCTTTTTGAGTTTCCTTGTCTGTTGGTTGTCACCGCCTTATTTTTTCCTTCTTCGTTCTTTCCTCAAAAATACGCATTGCTGCAAGATACGAACATGTGCGGCCTGCCGGTTGCGTTGCCGCCTGGCACCTGCAGCAGCCTTGTGTTCCCCGCTCTTTCCTGACGAGTTTACCGCAGGTACTTAGCGGCTCACATAAGCACCTGCCACTGAAAAGTCGCAAAAGGGCGTGAAAAGACCCACTGGAGTACCTGAACTGCCCGCGGTTTTCTCACAGTGAAAGTAGTCATAGTGACACGCTGCACGCTCCGCTAGCGTCTTTTTGTCGCACTTTTCGCGCAAGGAGCTTTTCAGGGGACCGCTAGGCGGCTTTGGCGGCGTTTTCCCTGCCTAGCCGCCAATGCCAAGTTGGGGGGGCGCCTTGTTTCAACCCACTCGCACCTTCCCTTTGTTCTGTGCTCTCTGCTTGCCTGTTTGCTCCTGCCTGCCCCATTCATTCTATCCTCTCTCCTCTTTCTGACTCTCGTATCTCTTTCTGACTCCCTCCGTTTCTTCCTCTCTTCTTCACTTCGCTTTCGTATTGCATTCACCGACGTCCCGACGCAGACCATTTCTACCGCCTGTCGCGCACCGCCATGGTGCCGGCCGAACGCCCTGCTGCCTCGACCACCGCCTGCCGCTGATTCCGTTCTGCCAGCCCCGCCCGTCTTTGCGAATATATCGCATCGCATCCCAACTTCCAACTATCTCCGCCAGGTCCGAAAGTAAACGAAGACGACGACAACAAAACTGCAGATAACCTCTTCAATTGATAGCGCTCTTTAACGTCCGCCCACACACCATATCACCTCCACGATGGACACATTATTGAGCTCGCCCGACTTATCATCGCGCTGCGATGACCTGCGCGCCCCTGGCGTGATGAACCTCATTGTGTCCATGTACGTTGATGCTGAAGTGCCGAAGTCTGGCGGCTGATAGCTGTCGATCTCTCTTTACCCTTCTTGACACCATTGCTAACCTCCCCTCAGATTCATCCTCGTCGGCATGCTCGTCTCGTATTTGCCGCAGCACTGGCGCATCATCGCCCGCGGCACCTCCGAGGGCATCTCGCCCTACTTCGTCTTGCTAGGCGTCACTTCGGCCACCGCTGGCTTCGCCAACATTCTTACTCTTCCCCAGTCCCGCCAGGACGTCGCCTGCTGCCACGAGCTCGATACGCTGCACTGCATGGCCGGTCTCTTGGGCATTGCCCAGTTGGGTGTGCAGTGGCTGTGCTTTGCTTTCATTCTTGTGCTTTTCCTCGTCTTCTTCCGGTACGACGACGCCTCAGTGCCTATCCCTGAAGAGGAAATCCGCGACGACCAGCCGCGCTGGCAGACGGCCGTGCTGGTGGCTTGCACCTGTCTCGTGCACGGTCTGTTTGTGATTGTTGTAACTGCTGTTTTGGCCGCCGTCGCGCCCCAAGCTCTTTCGGGATGGGCCAACACGCTGGGCCTTATGGCTGCCCTGCTGGCCGCCATCCAGTATCTCCCGCAAATCTACACAACCTACCGCCTCAAGCATGTCGGCAGTCTCAGTATCCCCATGATGTGCATGCAAACACCTGGTGGCCTACTGTTTGCAGCCAGCCTGTTTGCCCGTCTGGGCTGGGGCGGCTGGAGCTCCTGGGGCATCTTTTTGTTGACCGCCACTATGCAGGGCATACTCCTGACCATGGCCATCTACTACGAGCTGCAGCGCGCGTATCCCGACGAGGATGTGGCCGATAACGCAGGCGCCAATGGTAACGGCTACGGCGCAACGAACGGCAACGGCAACGGCAACGGCAACGGCAACGGCGGCTTGGCCCCGCCCAAGACGTCGTCCCGCCCGCTCTACCGCCGCGTCTTGTCGTATCGGTCCGCTCGCCTCGACGACAACACCCCGAGCCGCTACAGCGCCCACCCGGAACACTACGGCACCACCCCAGACGAGATTTCCGATATTATCGACCGTCAGGAGAGCGACGCCGCCGCCGAGACTGAGCCATTGCTGCGCCCGGGTGGCATTGGCAACCCGCGCCGAGACTATGCTGCTCATCCCCGGCGGTGACCACCGCGTACAAAGTGCGTGGTGAGAGTCAGACCCTGACCTTTTGGGGTTTCTACCCTTCTACTCTTTAGGCGACGGATATCGTCTTGTATATTGTAGCAAACATGTTAGGGGCGTTTTTACTTTCAATGTCTTTCGTTTTATCTCTTTTTCAAATACCAGTTTGAGCAATTATTCTCGCAGTCTTTTGGCAATTTTGACAATTTGGAGTCTTTTGGTACATTTTGGAATACTCTTGACATTTCCCCATCAATGTCAAACGTTACGTGATCTGCATGTTGCCGTTTTTTTTTTTTTTAATTCATGCGCTGCATCTTGTACATTTGTGTGCATTTTGCCTTTTAAGCTTTCTTGTACCACGGGGGTTCCCCAAACTCCTACACTCGACCGTTCCCAGCCCTTCCGCCCGTCTGATCTCTGTCCGAGCGGGCAGCCTACACACTGACAAAACCCAGCTGACTTGCCAGCGTTGCACTCATCTGTCCCGTCTTTTTCAGTTGATTCATCGAATCTCATGATTTAACCATGCCCTTGCTTGATGTCGTCGACCATTCTCTCGATTCCAGTGGAACGAAAAGAAGATGGTTATCATTCACAGAAGAACGAGACGAAAGAGACGGAAGAGAAGAAAAGAAGAAAAGAACGTGCGGGGGATGTGTCTTCTATTGTTCTTCGTGGTTCTTGTATTCATCTGTTCTTTTCTTTTCTTCTCGTTTTCTCTTTCTATCCTATGCGTTTTGTCTGCCCATCGTGAGACTGTTGATATGGCGTGCTCAGCATCTTATCGTGACTGTCAGTCTTGTAGAACATCACTGATACACTTCCTTTTCCGGCTTCAGAACTGTTTTGTGAAGAGTTTGTATTATTGCCCTTTATTTCACAGCTCGTCCTTCCTGTACACCCTCTCCATTTCAGCCTTTCCTTGAACTTGTTTTGTCACCAAACACAAGACGTCGGCAAACGGATGAATACGACCTTGATACAGCGACACACTTTAGCCACGAGGCTGGGACACTCGCACTCATATGGTTTGCGACACAAAATTTCAGCCACAATGCCATTTCCTGCCCTTTTCTTCCATCACATACACATTGTCTGTGCAGCGGCATGGAAGCAGTGATCGCCAATTTGGAAACAGCACAACCAGCCCATACTGTCGTCTCATGTTGACGGTCGTGGGTGTTTACCCGCTGTTACACTGATATGGCCACAAACTCTGGGGTAGCAAAGATGAGACCAGAGAGGTATCGCTGCCAACTATTGGAAGTGAAGACAGTTTTCTTCCCTCGATAAGAGCGGGAGCGAGAGGGATACGGAAAACGGCAACGATGAGGTGAAGTAAATGAAGAAAGTTGACTCTGAGACAGGCTCTTGGACGGTATTCCTCTTTTGATTCTCTCATCAGCCTCTCCGAACATCGTGAAGAGGAGCAGGGCCCCTTCCTTCCACTTTCTCGGCATCGTCAACGCCGGTTCGTGTTTCTTCGTCAACGCACTTTATTCTTCTTATTGTCCTTATTCTCCTTGTCTTGGCATTTTCTTTACCGCTCTCTCTTTACTTCCATTTGTCACCTTTTTCTGTCACTTGTTCCAAGATCGACAAATGTGATGCGCTGGGAAGAAGAACACCATCTGCCATTTCCCCATCGTTCCAGTGTACCCTTGAAGCACAAGTTCCCTTCTTGATCGTCGGCCCTGTCTGTCAGTCCCCGTTTGTCACCCTTATGTCGTACACTGTAGGTGTTCGTGCTTGAAGTTGACATGCCTGACGTTGACATGCCTGACGTGCCTGTTCCGTTTTGTCTCTCTCTGTGACTTTCTTACCCTGCCGGCTATCATCCGCCCACCCTCTTCTTCGCTCAGCTGTCGCATCTCTTTTGTTTCCTTACCTCCCAGTTTCCCTTCTCTCCCTCTCTCTCCCTCGTTCTTTTTTTCTCCCCTTTCCCTCTTTTCCTTTCCTTCTTTCTCTCCTTCCACCATTTTGTCAATTTGCATCTTGCTTTTCTGCATCGTGCACGTCGTTCTTTTGTCTTCTTTCCGCGTCCTGCGCGCCATGTCGTTCATTTTCACAACTTTCACTGCTGGCAGTTTTACTCTTACGGCGGGCTTCCGATAATAATTCGATTCGATCAACACACTCTTTTTCACTTCTTTCGATCTTACACAGTCTTTTGTACTCTATTTTACTCTTTTTAATCAGCTCTCCTCTCACCTCATCTGCACCTTATCGACGACAACATGCACCTCCCGCGCGGCGACGTGGGGTCTGGGCGGCCGGTCTATCCCAGACAGAATGGTGGCGGTTTCAACGGTGGCGGTGGCGGTGGATTTGGTGGCGGTGGCGGACCTCCCGGTTTCGGTGGAGGCTTTGGACGTGGTGGCTTTGGACGCGGCGGCAAGGGCCACGGGTTTCCTCCCTTCGGTGGTGCCGGAGCAGGTGGAGGCGGTGGAGGCGGTGGAGGCGGCGGTGGCGGCGGCGGCGGCGGCGGCGGCTCGACAGCAAACAATGCCTGCCCGCAGACCAACGGCACCACGATCGGCTCGGTCCAGTCGTTTACTCTTCTCTGTGACTCGGCCGTCGGCGGCGACGTGATCAACTCTACGACTGTCGACACTTTCGATGCCTGCACTGTGGCCTGTGCCTCGTTCCACCCGAAATGCGAAGCCGTCTCGTTTGACGGCGCTACCTGTTCCCTCAAAGCCAACCTGGCCAATACGGGCGGCGGTGCGGCCACGGCTGCTGCTTCGACGACACTCAACGGCGGTATCGCCCAGTTCCCCACGGCGTCGTCCAACTGCGGCACGTTGGGTGCTTCCGTCACGCAGAGCAACATGAACTTTAGTCTGTTCTGCAACAATGTTGTCAATGGATCCGACCTTACGCAAAACAATGCGGTCACGTTCCAGGACTGCATGGACCAGTGCGCGACGACGAGTGGTTGTGGTGCCGTGTCCTTTGACGCTAGCTACGCCCAAGGGTTCAAGAACTGCTACCTCAAGACTGTTGGTAGTACCGCGCCGCTTGTCGATACGGGCATCGATACGGCCGTAATGAACAATGCCGTTGTGGCCGCAGATTCGTCGAGTGCTGCGGCAGCTACCACTTCTGTGTCGTCAGCTGCCGCTGTTTCTTCAACGACCAATGCGGGTGTCATCACTGTGGCTCCGCCGCAGCCGAGCATCGTCACGCAGACAGTCGTTTCCGTTGTCACTTCGGTCAGTGATTCCGTCAGCCGCACAATTGTGACGACTGAAGTCATTACTGTACCTATGCTCAGCGGCAGCACACTCGCTGGTGGCGGTCTCTACACAAGCACGGCCACTGGCACGGCTGCCGCTGCCACTTCTGCCATGTCAATGGCCGGTATGGCTTCTTCGACTGCAACGGCTGCAGCCGCTTCGCTCGTTTCTACGACGGACGGCGGTGGCAACAGCCGTGCATGGATTGCAGCGCCCGTTGTCGGTTCTGTGGCCGCCGTCATGGTCGTCGCCGTCATGTTTGTCCTGTGGGGCCGCCGCCGGCGTAATAACGGCCTGTCCTCACCCTTGTCTCCTGCCTTCTTGTTCAACCGGTTCCGTGGCGGTGGTGGTGATCGTGGTGGAAACGGTGGCACCAGCGGTTTCCGTAACCTGTCCTCGGCCGACTCCAACTCGCAATCCTTCTCACGGCCACATGTGCCGTTTGGCAACTCGTGGACGACTGGTGGAAAAGACGCCGAGAAGGACGATACTACTAGGGGAAACAACATGACCGAAAAGTACAGCACCGGCAGTGGTGTTACACGCAAGATTGTCGACGACGAGGGCGGCTCGAGCCGCACTGGCACGGGCTATGGCAAGAGTGTTCCGCTGGTCATTAACACGGGTCTTGCACGCAGTTCCAGCAGCAAGAGCAGCAAGGTAAAACCGAACATCGTGGCCGTGGCCGTGACGACCGATGCTGCCGAACGGGCCGTCCGCGACAAAGGCAAGGAAGCTGCATCCTCTTCGTCGGGAATTGGTGCTGCATCGACGACTGGCAGCAGCAGCAGTGAAAAGCCAGTCCCAACACGCGACCTGACGGCTAGCTCGAGCTCACAAAACGACGCCAAGGGCAAGGTGGCACTACGGGATAGTCTCAACGGTCTGGCACAAAACCGTACAACACTGGACGGAATTCCCATTTTCTTGAGGGAATAGAGTGAAGTGGTTGGTTTATTTTGACTTTGGATGCGTTCTTGACAGTTGGAGTTGGGAGTGGAAGCGTACTGTTTTCTTTCCTTTTTAATGGAGGGGTTATACCACGAGTGCTTGAATGTTGTGGTCGTGTCTGTTATTGTTTCTGTCTTCTCCCTTGATGTGTTTATGCTTCTTATTTCGTTTCCTCGTTTTACATCTCTTATATCTCTCATATCTTCCTGTCCAGCTCAATATCTACACTAGTCACTCGTTTAGACCTCTTTTTCGCTCAACCCTTACACTTTGTTTACATAGCAGTCTTTAAACTTAAATTCAATATATCTCCAATGAGTTTGACAAAGTAAGGTGCCTATGAATTTCCTCGCACCTGAATTTTAAAAAGAATCAAACATCACAGAAATATCAATTGTTTGATTGTAAATACTGAGGAATGAAAACAACGAATACTTCTGGCCTACCAATCAGTTTATCCGTGTACCAGCCTCGGAGAATATTGGGCTTTATGCCTTCCTGCCGGTTAGCCATCATTTTTATGCATTATCCCGATGGCCTCTTGACGGCCTCATGGCAGCTCCATAACAGCCACTTGACAACCAGCCACACCTGCCTACATCGTGATATCTTCTCTGCATCTTCAACATTTCCTTGGTTTGACCGCCTGCATCTAGATTCGCCAACAATCGATCAAGATTGAAGAGGTTCCTACATGTTCACATGGTCTTTATTCATGCAACATGCACACGTGCCTTTATGCCCAGCCCTGCCAGCCATCTTTCATCGCATCTCACCACACATCATCTCATCTTGCATCTTGGCCCTATGAGTTTCTTTTCCAATCTTATGTAAAAATTTATCTTCGAGGGCCTCTGAGTCTTTTTTCTTTTCTTTTCTTTTCATTTTCATTTCCATTTCTTCGTCCTTGCGTTTGTAATCACTGCGACGATTCGATAGCGCACGAGAACCTTTTTACTTCCATTTTCTTCCTTTTCGTCAATCTTCTTCCTCTTTCTGCCGTTCTTTTTGTACCCTTTGACACGCATTGATCGTTGACAGCTGATTATCTATCACGATGGGTACTTTCAGATCTGTTTCGGACTCGCTTGGAAAAGTCGTAATACATTCCCTTGCTTCTCTTAATTTTCATACACTTACTGAGGATTTTCATACTTTTTTTCTGCACACTCAAGACAGGCATCTCCCCAGCCTGCCCGTCGTCCCAATTTTTGGTGATCGACACTGTCTCATTCCATCTCGGTGTGCGCCGCCGTGCGTCACCTGGCAAAATGTGGTGATGAAGTGGCGATCACTGCTATTTGGGGAGCTAGTGGTGTCTATCAGGGTCTCACAGTACCTATCGCCCACCAACTGCCCAGCGCTTTAGCGTTTTATGGGTATTTTTCTAAGCTGCAATTGGACGCCGTAGAAACCAAAAACCAATTGCTGCCATTGCTGCCCATTGTTTGTTAGCCCCTGATGCGACTGGTCGCTCCTTCCCGCACCTTTGCACACTTACACAGCCTTTCGCTGGCATTTTCTCTGCCATTTTCTTTTTTGAAAACTGTGAATGGACACCCTTGTCGTTTTCTTTTCTGTTTGCTGCACTTTGTTCAATTTTTGGCGTGCTCTTCATCGTGACTTCCTATCTGGCTTTTAAGCATCTTTGTTCTGCGCTCCTTGCTTCTTCTTTACCCGGCATTGCCACCGCTGTGAACAAATATTATTGTATTCTTCTGAACTACATCTATTTGCTAGTTCTACAAGATTACTTTCTGATGCCTCATAGGAGAAAAATGCATAGACAGAATTATCACCAGGAATTTGAAAACGGTTCTCACATGAGACCAGCCTCTTCCATGCTTCCGAAGGCCATGGACACGCGTACTTTCCGGGCATTATCGTGCCGTGTTATTCAACCTCCTCCTCTTTTTCGCGTTCACCCCACGTTGATGTCGACTCTTCCGCTCCCTTGCAGCCTTTCTACCTTCCGATCTGCCCCCAAATCCTCCAGAATCCCGTACCCACCTACTTTGCCCATCTCGTCTAGACCATCTCCTTCTGTGCTCAGATGTCTTACCCTAAAGGTCGATGTCGACGTTCCACAGCTCTGCTCACTGCCGGTCATTGACCTCGTAGAAAGCCAAGCGACTCAGACTCTCGCCCAGAGCTCCCAGGTCCTTTGCCAACGTCTTTCCTGGAATGCGGATATTTAGTCCAGAGCAGAGCCGGGCTCCCATGGACATCACCAGCCTCACATTCTTTTCGATCGAGGTCCTTTGTTCTTCTCGTATTATCTGCATTTACTGTTTCTTTTCTTTTTTTTTTTGCCCTCTTTTGTTCTTGCCCAGCCTCGTCTTCGTCATGGCGGTCTAGACACGCGTTCATTCCTTTCCATTTTCTTTGAATACATCGTTGCAAATCGTTTAAAAGTCCAGTTCCCACCCCAGTCCCTGGTCTTCACCAAAAGTCTCATCGTTTTTAAAGCCTCTTCTTTGTAGGCTCCCATCCGCCGCCTCATTGGCATCGCCTGATAACTATCGCCAGTTCTAACACTCGAGTCTCATTATTATTCCATTCATCTGATTTAATCTCTGTTCGCCATCACCCTACTTCTCTCTGTTATTTCATCACCTATTTTCTATATTAGACACAGCAACAACACCCACGATGAGATTCTTTTCTGCCGTGGCTGCCGTCCTTCTAGGCGCCGAAGCCGTCTTTGCTTCACCTGTCCAGCTCGCGCCACGGACACCCCGTGCAGCTGCACGCAGAACCCGGATCCATCAGTCGTCTCCCAAGATCCTTGCCAACGTTCCCGGCCAACAAAAAGGCGGGCCATACCATGTCAACACCGTCGGCGGCAGCAACAACTCCAGCCAGGACACTCACGGTGCCAGCGACACTACCTACTCTAGTAATTGGGCCGGTGCTGTGCTCGATGGAAGCAGCTTTCAGCTCGTGACGGGCACCTTTGCCGTCCCGACGCCTCGTCTGCCAGAGGGCGCCTCCCAGGACACCGAGTATGCCGCCTCCGCCTGGGTCGGCATTGACGGCTCTTCCTGCCAAAAGACTATCCTGCAAGTCGGCCTCGACTTTAACATCAAGGGCCGCACTGTCTCCTACGATGCCTGGTTCGAGTGGTACCCAGACTACGCCTACAACTTTGTCAACTTTGATATCCATGCCGGTGACATTATCCGCTTGACCGCCGCGAGCAGCAGTACCACCTCGGGCCGCGTCCTTGTCGAGAACTTGACGACCGGTCAGAGTGTGGCCCACACCTTTACGGACGAGTCTTCGCCGCTGTGCCAGGAGAATGCCGACTGGATCGTCGAGGATTTCTTTACGGGCAACAGCCTGAAGCCCATGGCCGACTTTGGCACCGTCACGTTTA
The DNA here is from genome assembly GCA_029298735.1 of Ophiostoma sp. CBS 140.51. NCBI lineage: Eukaryota > Fungi > Ascomycota > Sordariomycetes > Ophiostomatales > Ophiostomataceae > Ophiostoma > Ophiostoma sp. CBS 140.51. Next base: position 81,433 of record JANSLP010000078.1, on the reverse strand, counting down.
CAAACTGCAGTGTGACCCAAACCTCGGGAAAGAAACTCAGCGTGACGGGCTCGACCATCATCAACATGAAGCAGAACAGCAATGTCATGACGGATTGCTCGACCTCGCACGGCAACACTGTGTCGTGCACTTACGAGTAGGGGATTCTACTAGGGGTACTAGGACGTAATGGAAGATGTTTTCTTATTGCTTGGATATGACTTTTCTTGTTTTTATTTCTTCACTTCATTAGCACCTGTACATAGATAGAACTCAATGGCAAGGGAGGAGAGGCCTCCCTCACTGTACATATTTTTGACAGCTTACATAGATACAACTCATATACTTTTATCTTGACATTCTACATCATGTTAATAGGAAAGTTCCATTAATGATGAAAATCATCATTTATTGAAGTTACTTAGTTAAATCGTCGCAGACCTCTTTACCTCCAAAGTGAACATATTCCTTTGCCGCCACTGATACCTCATAAACGCAAGCCAGCCAGCCAGCCACCATGATCCATGTTGACCATCGCGTCTCTCATCCACCCCCACACCTCTACTTGCAGGAGCCGCACTTGCCCGAGTATGCGATAGGGGCCGAGTAGCTTCGCGAAACGCTAGAGCACACTGAGCCGGAGGAGATGGCGTACGAGCACATCATAACATCGCCCGGGTACTTCTCGACGTGGCCACAGCGTTCGTAGCGGAACTGGTTGTAGTACTGGTAGCACATCTTGCTGTTCTGCGGGTTGGTCTATCTAGTCCAGGTTGAGCGTAAAGTGGTGAGTCGTCAAAAGGGGTGCTTGGTGACGAAAGGTTTTTTTTGGTTGCGGATAACGAAAAGAAATATACAAAGAGAGGCAGTGGGCAACGCCCTGTTTATACATTTTCACAGTGACACATTTGAGAAGATAATAGTGATTGTTAATAAAGTTGTCACGAGATTTGATTCATAATACCAACAACGCATCGCCAACAACGTGGGAGCTGCCGTCCAATATTCTATGAAATGTTTAAGTCTAGATCCAGTTTTTGTTACAAAAGCAAATACAAACTCACCAGAAAACCACAAAACTATGCCAAAGTTACTTGACTGGCTGGTGCAATGGTACTATCAGAGCACTCTGTGGTCAATGAGGGCGAGAAACGGTAGATGTGGGGATAATTATGAGAGGAGATTTTTGGAGATTTTCCTTTTTCTTTACTGCTCCTCATCCTCCTCGACAAGCTCCCAGCCGAGGTGCTCCGGCTCCAGAGCACACTCCCAGCAGTCACCATAACAAGTGACAACATAGTCGTACTCATCCGTCACCAATCACTCGCGGCCCTGATTGGTGGCATTCTCGCACCACCAAATGCCGGAGAGGTTTGTGGAGTAGTTACCGCACGAGTACGTGCAAAGGATGATGAGAATGTGACACATTTTGTCGGTTCTTTTTTTTGTAGTATTGTTTGGGTGTTTTAGACTTTCCTAAACGGCAAAAGGCGTTGCAAGATTTGTGTGCGGCAGACGAGAAAATGTCTTCTACCGAAGAAGAAAGCTAAGTCTTTGTTTGTGTTTGTTGTGTATTTTTTTGGTTCTGAGAGTGGTGGGTGGTGAGCAAAATGAAAACCTGTAGAAGGGTGGGAAAACGGCCATATTTTATAAAAGACTTTGGAGATAAAAACCGTTCAACATGAACAATTTAAATATTCAATTGAACTGCTTATTGTACAGCAAAATCAAAGTCTCCAAGCCTTTACTGTTCACGGTGATATTCAGCGTAAAGTGTGGTTGTGGTTTGGAGTCAACTTGTACATTTATATTATCAACCAACAAAGGCAGCTAAATGAACTCGACCTCAACCCCCTCTTTTTCATCATGCTTTGCGGAAAGCAATGCCGGAAATCATCGTAACCGGACCAGTTCACAAAATCTCAAAGTTCAGTCGCACCAGCATAGTCTTACCAGGGTAGCAAGCGCTTGGTCGTTACACAAAGGCCCATCACGAAGAAGAACGGAACATGCACTCATAGCATTGGTAGGTCACTGAAAGATACTTGGCAGTCGCCGAGACGTAGGTGCAAGGGGCGTCCTTGCAATAGCTTGTAATGAGAATGTCCGACATCGTCGTGTGGCCGCACGAGTGCGTAGTGATAGCGTAGGACCCGGAGCACATCTTGAAAATAAAGTCTGGCAAGTTGAATTGCGAATGTCAAATCTAAGATTTCGCACAGATGACGATCTTTAAAGATGCTTGGGTTGAGAGTCGAAGTTGGTAGAATGACCTTGAATGTAAGGGAAAAGCCTACTGCCTAGATGGTATGCTTTGAGATGGAGAAAACTAACAATATCTGTATGAAAGCTACATCTGAACTCACTACTTTATCAAGGTTATATTGACCTCACTACTTCACAAAAGACCTCAGATAAAGCCAACACATATGCCTAAGTAATTGTGTAAAAATTAAATCTCTTTAGTAACATGTTATTTTATTTGAATTCAAGGCTGTTGCGTATTTAACAACTAAACTAAACGAAGTAAGGCATTGGAACTGCAGTCAGTTAGACTGTCCTTCTTTAGCCATTGAAAAGTCAACACCATGTAGAAATAAAAATGTCTATCGTAGAGCTCGTTCTTTAATTGTCAGAACCATTAGCGATCAGAGGCAACAAGATCTCCTTTTGCATAACGCCGTTACAATCCTCGAATACATTCTGGGCAGCTGGAGGCATAGGTGACCTCATCAACCTCCTTGTTCATCCAGGCGCAGGTTCCCATCGAGATCCGTTTATAGTGCTGCTTGCTGTGACCACAGCCAGAGTACCAGATGTTTGTGCAGTGATCGGTGCACATCCTAAAGTTTGCTGCTTGAAGTGATGAGAAGGTGTGTCTGATTTCCTGTGAATTGTTTGCGATTTGTCAAAAGAGTAATGCCTTTCGAAATTGAAGTTGATCATCGGAATTGTAGAGTCTACAGCGAAAGGTTGGACTCTTGGGTGGAGGCGATGGCTGGCATTTATAGTCGTTTATTTGAGAGCTGCGAGGAAGCCACATGCTCTTCCTTCCCTAGAAGTGGCGCAGTAAATCGTCTCTCTGTAGCGCTGCTTGCTGTGGCCACAGCCAGAAAAGTAGCTGTTTGTGTAGTAACTGGTGCACATTGCGATGCCTTGTCGCTATGTAAGTGATATGTGGTTGTGCCTATTTGGTAGTTGGTAGTGGCGGTATTGTCGAGTTGATGATGTTTAATGAATCTTCTTGAAACAAATATTTTTAAATCCACATTTCTATGGGCAGCGGCTCCTATCGAAAGTTCTTTGCTGATATGTGCAATATAGGCAGTGACACTTCACCACTGTTTACTTGCATCACCTCCAGTCAAAGTAGTGACTGCTTGCTTGGTAACTCATCGAAAGAAAGGAGTGTCATAAATTTTTTATCACAATTGATAGCTAACTCATTGACTCTTTAAAACAACGAACAGAAACAGCTGCACAAGAATATGAAAATAAAGTTGCTGCCTCTACACTCAAGTGCATGAATGGCACGTAGAGTAAACAGTATTATTAGAAACACACTTGGAAACGACGCATGATCCTCCTGACCTGGAGCTCTCACAGAAAGACGTTCTACTATAGATCTCCATGCTGTGGCCACAGTTGGTATAGTAACGATATGTGTAGTACCGGGTACACATTGTGGAGTTCGATACCAAATAAAAAGTAAAGATGACTTGTGCGTATTCGAGGGTGGAAGTGCTTATGAAGTTGATGATATGACCGAGTTATCAACCCTTAACTTATGTGAACAAAGGCTCCTATTTATCATCATGAACTTAGTTATATCGAGCTGAGCTTCTAATGTGATATGGATATCGTCACCTTGTCACCATTCTATTGACTTGCATCACTGCTCATATGGGATGTAACTACCTCAAAAGTGCCACTTAAGATTGAATAGATTCATCATCATAGCAGCTACACGCACTTCCTCCTTTTGCAGTCCATATAGATGTCTGGCTAGCTTTACATATACGACTGCAAAGTCCTCCTGTACTTTCAAAAAGTGGCAGCCCGTCACCGAGAATGGAAAGATCATTTGCGATTTTCTGGGGCCAATGCAAAATGAATAGACTCAACTTTGATGATTGTTTTAATATTGGTTTGACATCTAAACGCTAGTGATACAAGAAACTTACTTAAAAACACTAGACATCACCAAATAGACGACTAGTACTTATTGTCAATGCAGTTGTAGCACTTGCCAGACCGATTACACGTGGAGTAGACATCCTTCACAGAACTGCAGACCGTAAACTGATTGTCCACGGCAATGGCACAGTATTCAAATCCGGCCTTTTCCACCTCCCGGTGGCCACATTCGTACTTGTACTTTGTGTAGTTTTGCTCACACATATTTGGCAGGAGATGGCGTCTGCCGTTGAAGATAGTGAAGGAGATATGTGTACTTAATTATGATCTTTAAGAAGAACCGTTTGGATAGTAAACCAGGAGTAATATGGTAGTCGGTCGAAGGGAGTAGCCAGACTTATATTACAACAATATCGCAGTTTGAGTTGCGTCAATAGCGTTGTTGAGATAATTACCTTGTCCTTAAAGGTCTATCAATTGTCTACTTGCATCATGTGTCACATGTCGGATTATAAAGTTCAGAGTTGCTAGCGTTTTTTTTTTCTTTTTTTGGTGGTAGTGCGCTAGACAATTGCCATGCACTTACCTTTTATCCCTATTTTCTATTTGTGATCATGAAAGTTGAACCTCGAACTCGAATATGGTTGGATTGTATGCGCCCACCCAAACTTACTGATTGTGACCCTCCAGGACGCAGTCCACACAGGTGTATGTCGCATGAACGGCAACCTGAGTGGTGACAAGAACACCACAGGTCGTAGTGTTTTTTAGCTCAGCCTGCGTGCACCGACGCTGAGTGTAGGGAACGACATGAGCGTGACCACAGGGGTGGATGGTACAAATGTCGATCTTCTCGCACATGTTGGCGGTTTGTGTGTTCAAAGTTGATTGAAAGTGTGAGAAAGTAGAAATGGTCTGGCTGGAGATTGCAGTTGTCGAAGTTGGAGAGCAGGCGGGTTGTGATGTTCGAGTTGGTTGATGATGATGGAGCAAAAAGAAAAGGGGAAAAAATTGGCAAGTTTCGCATTCCTATATAGCTCGTTTGAACAGCGATGGTGTTCGTGATGTTCGCTCAATTCGTACATCATGTCCGTTCACTATCTAGGATGCGACATACATCTGTTTGTTCTCGCCTCTGTTCAAATGTTTCCATGTGAATACTGTACGAATACCAGTCTACAGTATACCAGTCAATAACATATTCACTTGAAAAGTTGGTGTCTTTGTTGACTTTCAGAGATATCTCATTTTGGTGTGCGCTAATGCTGGAACTCGTATGCAATGAGTGATGTATCGACTAGGAGATTGTTTTAACCGATACCCACAAAAAACAACCGTTCGATGAACATTGTCAGTAAAAGTTCAGATAACACACCTTCTTGCAGTTATCTCCAACATCAACATCGTGAACAAGTGCATCTGTTCCCCCGATGAGAAAATTTGTGTTTAAAAGTTGTGTCTTGCAGACTTCTGTGAATTTGTTTACTTGCCTCATCCGCAACAACAAGAAACACTTCGACACAAACATAGAAGCATTTGCAAAAGCCTCACCGTCCCCAAGGTAAGTCAAAAGAATAAACGAGCTTTACTGGAACCCTCACACGATTATTCTTTCAACTTCACCATCAACAAACATCAACATACCCAGTCAAGATGTGCTTCCATAAAACCATCAAGATCGTTTACTCCTGTAGGCACTTTAAGTACAAGGAGCCGGAGATTATGTTCTGCAAGGAGGCGCACGACCTGGCTACTCAGGGTTATCCCACTATCGATTGCCCTCCCACATTTATGAAACAAACTAACTGGGCTAACCGGTCGCTATGCTCGAGATGCTCAAATAAGGCGTTTGAGGACCCAAGTCTCTTCCAAATCTTCACTGAATTTAAGGATGAAGCTTAACTCTTCTGTGAATCACTCCATTATTCGCTTTTGGGAACACTATTCCAGGCAATAGTCTATAGTGTTTCTTTGTGGTTCGCTCTTTCATCTCTTTTTATAGGTAAGTTATCATTTACTTTTGTTCACTTTTCGTTACAATAAATCACCTCACTTGCAAACTTTTATAATTAAGCATACTTGAATTACGTGGTGACTCCGATGTTTAACGTCTACTGTTTAATAGTACTGTCTATTAGCACTGTCTAGTAGTACAGTCTTGTAGACGACGCCAAGCAGCCTCCCGTGACTGATGAGCATGTGTCGAACTTGGCAAAGCTTTTCACCGAGCACAATGCCCACACAACTCTTGGCATCCACCTAATACACGGGCACTTCAAAATTCCCAACGGCACAGTTAAATTCCCAACGGCACAGTTATGCTTGGTACCAACTTTGAGAGCCCTGCTATTCGCTGGGCTCGAGTTACTAGTCTTACCAAATCGACGTTGCTAAAGTCTACGGGCATATATTTGCTTTTACAGACAAAGGACTATATGCTTATGAGCTTCAAGATGGACCACTTCCTGATTTTTCAGAAGTTGGATCTAATTTTCTTCAAGAGTTCCTCCGCTATATCGTTGAGAACAACCTGACAGATTTGATTGGCCTCCAAGTTTTGGGTTGTTGCGATGGATCGATGCCGGAGCTCATCCTCGACGAGGGAACCGTCATGGTTGACTCGAACATTTTAAAGAACACGGTTCCAACGCGCGTGACCGGGTGGAAATTCGAGGTAGTGAATGGAAACCCCCGTACGGCTGCCACGAATGAAACCCACGAAAAGATGGCGACCGGAAACCACAGAGTTTTCAATGCCGGGAAGCCTCACCCGAAATTGGAGACCATCGACGATCTCAAAGATGCGCTATATGGGGCTGGCGTTCTCTAAGTCGTGACGCGGGTGTTTATAATTTTGGAAAGTAATTAGTATTGTTAGCACGTCTTCGCTTCTTCTCTCGATTTTCTTTTAAATGAGGAAACTAATCTCTCATTCTTGTACTTGGGTTGATCAACAAACCATCAACATCACGCATACTGTATGCCCCAGATTCATCGTCTTGAATAGGTGTTGCTTCCTTTTCGTTTGCCAGCCGACTCGTAAATCCCAATGATAAGAGGAGACCGACAACTCTTGCTGCCTTGATCGTCCCGATCACGGATGGGTTATGCTCCCCCGACTCCTTGCAAAACGTGTCCCAGAATGCCTCCTCCGTGGCTGCGTAGTCATCATATCGACTCCAGCCCGTCCGGTAAATAGATTGCCTACAATGGCTAAGGCTACATCACGTGACATACAGATACTGTTTTTGAAGACAGAAAGACGGCAAATCCAATACTAAAAAGGTGTACAAGTTTATGCAGAGATAAATATGTGCAGTAAGGTACTATGCTTGAGATCGATATATTATATACAACAATTGCTCTCATTTTGAACAAAGACGCATATTGTTGTTCACCGTATTGTCTCGCACACGACACAAATGCTGAGATGTAGATGACCCATTTATTGATTGGCTGATATGCGATTCCAGACTCTCTTAGCGCCAAGGGGGCAAAACGCGCATTAGTTAAAATTCCGGGTTTCGCAGCAGGTGCGAGCGACAGGTCCTCCGTTGTGTGGAAGGAGAACAGTGAAGGAAGGCGTCAAACCCACCAAAGAGACGACAAGTCCTACGACATACGCAACGCCACCACCACCCCTCGAGGACACAGGGACCTCTCCAGGACACAAAGGCACGACAAGGACCAAGGACTGCAGCTGCTATAAGCGACAGCGGAGACTTTGACGACCGCCTGTCAGCAGCATTTTCTGCCATTCGTGTGTTCTCTATTTGCCACAGCAATTTGTCACCGAGATCTACTTTAAACGAATTTGACGATCTCCCAACGTCACCACCAACACATCCCGCGACACACGACCATACGAACGCCTTTTGATCTGCGAACTCGACCCTCCTCCTTTCCCCGTCTGGCCGGCCCCGAAATATGCGGGTTCTTCTACGGACCCCGACAGCAGAGACGTCGTCCTTTGCCGGGAGTAGCAAAAGAGAAATCGAGAAGGAAAGCACCACGATTGCTCGTTGAGCCACGGAGTTTACTGAAGTCGAAGAAGGATATACTACAAGAGAGAAGAAGAGACATATACACCACAAACGATGCCCGGCTTACCATGTGAGTAATGGCGATTTAACTGGAGTGTTGGCTGATACTGCACTGCATCTTGGGAATGACGTATTGACTCTTCTCGTTTCCTCAGCCTCCGTCGATCTCGACGAGTGCATCGAGCGCCTCTACAAGCGCGAACTGCTCGCCGAGTCACTCATCGAGGCCATCTGCGCCAAGACAAAGGAACTGCTAATGCGCGAGAGCAATGTCGTCCACGTTCGCGCACCCGTGACCGTTGTCGGCGACATCCACGGCCAGTTTTATGACCTCATCGAGATCTTCCGCATCGGCGGCTACTGCCCAGACACCAACTACCTGTTCTTGGGAGACTACGTCGACCGCGGCATGTTTTCTGTCGAGACCATCTCGCTGCTCGTCTGCCTCAAGCTGCGCTACCCGAACCGCGTCCACCTGATCCGCGGCAACCACGAGTCGCGCGGCGTCACCCAGTCCTATGGCTTTTATACTGAATGTGCCCGCAAATACGGCAACGCCAGCGTCTGGCACCACTTTACCGACATGTTTGACTTTTTGACGCTGTCGGTGGTCATCAACGACCAAATCTTTTGCGTCCACGGCGGCCTCTCACCATCCATCCACTCTATTGATCAGATCAAGATTATTGATCGGTTCCGCGAGATCCCCCACGAGGGCCCCATGGCCGATCTGGTATGGTCCGACCCGGACCCGGACCGCGACGAGTTCTCACTGAGTCCGCGCGGTGCCGGCTATACCTTTGGCGCGCAGGTTGTCAAGAAGTTCTTGGCGGTCAACGGCATGTCGCACATTCTGCGGGCACACCAGCTTTGCCAGGAGGGCTACCAGGTGCTTTACGATGATCGGCTGAGTACGGTCTGGAGCGCGCCCAACTACTGCTACCGCTGCGGCAACATGGCGAGTGTGCTCGAGGTCAGCGACACGGGCGAGCGGTTCTTCAACGTCTTTGCGGCGGCGCCTGAGAACGACATGCATAAGGACATGCAGCAGGCGAACGGCAACGGCGGCGACAAGATGGGCGATGCCAACGCCTTGCCGGATTACTTTTTATAGATTTGATGTCCTCCTTTCTCTTACACTGTCTTTCCTTCCTCCCCTTCACATTTATTTGTGTTTATATCCTCCTTTCATGTTTCACTCATCTTGTTTTGCCATCGCGCATGTTTTTCTTCATAGTTCTGCATTCACAGGCCTGTATGATATCCTACTAAATATGACCTCTTTTTTTTTGCGCCTAATGATCGATGCAGTGATGGATATCAAATGTTTGGTGTTTCGTATTGCTATGATGGCTGCTAAATGCTGCTCAAATGCCGCACATGCTAGCACTGTGGGAAATATATGCAACAGCTTTTCTCTGTCCTCATTCATCCCTGCCTCCTCCCCTTGTAACCAACGCAAAGTCGTTAAATCGTGTTTTCATATGTGTCGTGGGTCTGCTGTTCGACGTCTACCAATCCTTGGCAATGTCAAAGCTCCACTCAAACGCCAGGTGCGTCTTCTTGTCGTCGTCCACAAAACTCGACGAGGCCACGTAGTGGCCGCGGGCCAGCATACCACTGGGAGCCTCGTCCTCCTGGAACCGCTTCGTGTACAGCGGCTGCTTGTCCGTGTTGGGTGCGTAGCTGCCCAGCATCTCGCTGTCCTTGCCCACCCGCACGCCCTTGCGCTTCACCACCTGCACGTACCGCAGCCCGCTCAGCACCTCGTGCTGCACCTTGAACGTGGCCACCATGGTGAACCGGGAGCCCTCCTTGATCGTGAATGGGTGGTCCTTGAGGGTGGCCTCGGTACCGGGGACGCTCAGATCGATGGTGACAGGATCGCGGCCGGGCGTCTCGAGCGTCAGGCTCTGAATGATGCAGACGCGGGGGTCGGAGAGGTCGCTCAGGTCCTTGCCGCCGCCGAGACCAAGGGACTCCTTGTAGCGCTGGAGGGATTCGTCGCCGGCATCTGTAGACAAGATAATTGGATGGTTAATTAGGCTGTCTTATCGTCGTGGAGGGCATAGTCTGGTCATAGGTCGGTGATGGCAATGTTGGTGGAAGGCAGGAGCGATGGTAAGGCTGTGCTGAGAGCTGATTGTCTTCCAGAAGGAGCTTTGCCTGATTGCATCATCGCTCTTGCTGTTTCGCATCCGATAACCATTGCTCCTGCAATTGATGTCCGGTAATGCACCTTCCTACTTCCGGCGTTGCTTCCTGTCCCCCGCAGCCGTACCTGCACCATCGTGCCTTTGCTTCTGCTTCTGCTTCTGCTCCTGCCTGGCGTTGTCTTACGCCAACAGTGTTCGCCGAGCTCATGGACCCCGCGGGGACCATTCACTACACCGCCAGTCTGTACTCCATGTGCCATCTGACTTCTCGTTCATGTTTATCTCGCCTGTCTCTTACGTACCCATCTGCTGGTAGGTTGCCAAGCTCTGCTTTGGCTGCGACAGCTTGTAGCCGGGCGTGCCCTCGTGGAGGTCCTCATCGTGCTGCTGGGTGGCCATCGTGGATGTTGTGGTGGGGTATCAATGGGTGGTTGATGGTGGGAGGTTGTTGGAGAGAGAGAGGGAGATGCTGTAGGAGAGTCGTGACTTCGTAGCTTGAAAGCTTAGGAAAGGACGAGAGAAAGGAGGAATAAGAAAGTTCGTCAACAGAGAAACGAGGTTCAAGAAGTCGGTGGGCAAACAGGGTCTATTATTAGTCTAGTCTTCTGGAGTAGTCATAGTCCCCTTCCCTCCGTGGTCACTGCAAACAAGGAAAACAATCGACAGACAGGGAAAGAGAGAGCTTCTGTTGCCCCTGACTGGTCCAACCGTGCCTCACTTGGCTTGGTCTTTCCTCCACTTTCATCGCCTTGGGATGAGGGGCAACGGCATCGGTGCACCTACTCTGCAGAACTGAGCGACCCTGACCTCCTTTTGCATGGTGGGGTTCCTTCCCTATTCTTAACTGTTGGATCTGTTGCAAGTGTTGACATCCAGGCCAAACCGGCCCCACACCGTTTTGCTGCAGCAGGTAGTTTCAAGGAAGGAGAGCAGGAAAAGGGGGGCACTACTACAGGCGGTGAGTGGCCGTTGGTGGTGGGCACTGGCGGGAACGTCCTGGCGCTGGGCTGGGCTGGGCTCGCGCTCGTGTCCGTCCGTAGCGTGCTTGCTGCGCGAGGACTTGTTCGCAGTTCCACGTAAGGATTTTCCTCAGAAGCCTCCATCAGCCTCTCGGCGCGCAAAGACAGCAATAATCAATTGCATTTTATGAACGGTTTGAGGCCTTTGCAATTGTTTTTGATTGATCTTAGCTTCTACCAGAGCCTCATTTGGATCTCAGATTCAGGTCCAGAATTTGAGATCGCCAGGGACCCCTTGCCACAGACTTGGCAGGGTCTTCATTCTCAAGGAATAGGACATTGACAGCCTTGCACATTGTGAATAAGGCGAAGGACAGCGGCTTCATGTTGATCAGAATTGACCAGAGATGTAACGGCCTCCGAACACGCCATTTTGTGTCCCAAAACCCGTTTCATCAACTCTGCCCTGTCACCAATCGCTCTGTGCCTGGCTATCGTGCGGGATACGACGACGCCAGATGGCTTGTCGGCGCTTTCTTCGTCTCTGCTAGACCAGGGGAAGCATGGACGGGAAACACAAACTCCACGAGCGCATTGGCTCTGGCGCATTGTCCTGGCACACCCGCTCAAAACGACGTGGTCTTCAAAGTCCGTCCAAATCTGTCGTGTCAATTGGCGCCCTTGCCTTGTTGAATTTTGGCCTTTTTGGATATCGTGCCGTTAGCTCCGACCCGACTCCCTCTTCCTCGCTCTTCCCCAACGAATTGCGCCGTTGTGGCACCTGTTTGCGGGCAAAAAAAAGGGGGGGCCTGTGCAGCCTGTCCCACGCCTTCTTCCTCGTCTCTCTCGTCTTCCTGCAGGGTTCTCCAGGTGCTGTTCCTGGCTGGTGCGCTCCTTGTGGCCATTGTTCACCTGCCTGTCTGTCGCCCACGTTTTTCGAGGTTTCTCTACTTGCACAAACCCCACAGGGTCGCGTTGCGGCGTTTCTGTTAATCCCGATTTGTCGCTCTTTCCTTTCTTGTCTCGCCTTCCTCTCCCTCCCCCTGTCCATTGCATTTGTCCAGCGCATCCCCTTTTCCCACGCTACGGCCTTTTTAGTGCAGACATGGTCACGCTTGCCGCCCGTAAAATTAGAAGAGACCCTCCGCGAATTTAGCGAATTAGACCCTGTGCTCGTTGCTTTCGCAGGCCGCTCGTTCTTTCCAGGCGTCTGGACCATCCCAGTTCAGATACCCCCATGCCGCCCACTTCCATCGCACCTGTCGCGCGCACTTCTCTCCCCTTCATCGCGCCTTCCTCGCGACTAGCCGTACTGCAGCTATGGGCACAGTATCAAATCCATCGTAATTTCCCACACGATCGCACTTTCCAACGCTACTTTCCCACCACTTTTCTGTTTCTGACTGGACACATTTCCTCCTCTTTGTCTCTCCCCTCTTCATCCTTTCTCTCCTAGCTTCACTGTTGTAGTCTCTATTTGCACACGCACTAAACACACATCTGACTACGACCAATATATAACGCATTGAGTACCTCTCCAGGCGTTCCACGACGCTTATTTCCCATCCTGAGCTCCCCTGGACACCCGCACGCGACAGCCAAGGTGCCTCCAACGCCCGCTAAAAACAACCTAAACCCACCCCCTGCCCATCTTTTTCTCCCTGCTTTTTTGTCGTCGCGACAACGCGCCTTTTCAGCTCTCTCTCCCCTTCCTTTTCATCCCCAAAATCGCTTTCCTTTTTTTCGTCCAACACCGCCTGTCCGATCAGATAAAAAGGCTCGAACACGAGAAGGTAATTAATGCGCTCTGCTATTGTTTTGCATTTTGTCCCCTCCGATATCGTCACCGTACTCTTTTCTTGTCCTTTGTCCTGTCTCTTTTGTCTTTTGGTTCCTCCTTTCTTTGGACACCTCTTTTTTAAGCGCACGCGCTGACCATTTGCTGGGCGCGAATTTGAACAGTTCGCCTTACACTCAATCGAATCATAACGAACGCGACCGGCCGGGAACGAAGAGAAACGATCATCAATTTGATTCGCCAGACGATCCGATCGCGACCAGCAAAGGATTTCTACTATCGCATCGACTTCGCGTCCTTTTTTATCCTCGATTTCTGTCGCATCGGTTAGAGACTTTTTCGTCGCAGCCCAAAGTCCGCTATATCCACTATATCAACAGGCCAACTGTTAGCTGTCGCGACTCGTCCGCATATCCCTCACATCCTTCTACAAACCACCCACATCCGCAATGGCCCCTTCACATAGACGCCTTCCCGATCGGAAGAACGCCCTTCTGACCGAGTCGGTCCCTGAGCGTAAGTGTTCTTAATCTTCATATCGTTATCGCGTTTTGCGCTGAGCTGGATCACAAGGCTCCGTGATCGCCTGGCGACAGTGACTTTAGCGTCTCAGAAACGCGACCAAAATTCTACAGAAGCGCGCCTCAACTAACACGTTTTCACACATCCTACAGACGAGGAGCTTGTTTCGCGCCGTCGTCTCGGCCAGACCCAGCTGTCGTCGCGCCTCGTCGCCGTCTCGCCCAGCTCCAACGCCGAGCGCAACAGCGTCACCGCCTTCGACTATGCCCACCTCCGCGCACCTCTGCCCAAGGGCATCGTCTCGGGCATCTTTAAGCCCAGCCCCAACAGCTACTTCCTGATGCGCCGCAGCAGCGACGGTTACGTTTCGGCCACCGGCATGTTCCGCGCCACGTTCCCCTACTCGGAGCTTGAGGAGGAGGAGGAGGAGCGCAAGTACATCAAGTCGCTGCCCACCACCAGCCCCGAGGAGACCGCCGGCAACATTTGGGTTCCCCCTGTCGATGCTCTTGCTCTTGCCGAAGACTACGATATCCTGCCCTGGATCCGTGCCCTGCTTGACGCCGCCGACATCCCTGTCTCGGGTCCCCCGGCCGCCGACGGCAGCCCGTCCAAGAAGATCGCCCCGCCGCCCAAGTTTGTCCTTGTTCCGAACCAGCCCTCCCTGGTCCCTCCCACACCGACGTCGCTGCCGCGTAGCGCGCGCTCTCGCCGCTCGGTGAGCCCGACCAAGTCGTCCACTGGCACCACGACGAAGCGCGAACGCGTCATTGCTAGCCCGCGCAAGCGCAGCACCAAGGCGGCCGCTGCGGCTGCTGCGGCCGCGTCCCAGGAGACGTCTGTCGCCAGTACCGAGAGCACCCCTGCGCCGCAAGCAAACGGTGACGCCAAGGATGTTCTGCCCTCAGTTGAGGAGGAGGATGTGAAGAAGGAGGCCAAGAAGGAGAAGAAGGAGAAGAAGCACTCCAAGAAGAAGTCGGACGCCTCCGTTGCCGACAAGGTGTTCACCGCTGCCTCGGACGGCGATGCTCTGTTCGCCAAGGCACCCTCCGCAGAGGAGTCGGCACGCCTGATTGCAGAAGCTAAGGAGATGGTTGCGTCCGCTGCTAACGATGCCGCCGACGCCGCCTCTGCTGCTGCCTCTGCTGCTGTGTCTTCGGCCAAGAAGGGTAAGCGCAAGGCTGAGGAGCAGATCACCAAAGACGACGAGGAGGGCAAGGAGAACGCCGGCGAGGGTGCCGCCACGACACAGCCGCGGGCCAAGAAGGCCAAGACGGAAGACCAGTTGTACCGGGAGAAGGTCCGCAACCGGGCTCTATTTGGCATCAGCGCGACTCTTGCAGTTGGGTAAGTCAACTTCCCTCATCTCTAAACTATACCTGCCGGTTGCCACATACTGACAAAATAGCGCTGCCATTCCCTTTGTCATGGGCCTGTTATAAGCCAAGAAACGAAGAGACAAGGCTGCGGACTACGAGCATCGACGGACCCCAGACCACCCAGAGACAGACGCGTTTACACATTTTAATTATTAAAAGGAGATAGGAAGGTTTGGTGTGACTTGTTGTTGGTGGGGGCGCGTTGGAGAATGCGCTGTTTCTTTTTGTTTACTCTTCACGTTTTCTTTTCGGAGTTGTTTTTCTTTCCACTCCTTGTTCTCGTCTCTGGTCTTGTTCGCTTCCAACCTTTCTCTCTCCACCTCCCTACCAACTACCTTGACACTTCACCTAAAACCCCCACTGCTTTTTCACCGTTCATCGCTTCTTATTTACCACTTCACCTCTGGCCGTTTCTGGATTTGTCGTTTTTGCCTTTGCCTTTGCTGTTCGGTTTTGTTTTCTGCACTTCGTTCTCATCCCAGGACACCCTATCACTGTTGTATTGAGTTTTTTTTATTTCTTTATTCTGGACATACCCCCCCTTGAGCAGCATAGAGATATCCCATCAGCTTGGAACAGACGATGAGATGCAGCCTGTGCTTGTTTCAAATCACATTTTCTTCACGTTAAAACAACACCCTTCTTCGTGAACTGTACGTGACTGTAACTTGTATGTTGTTCAGATGGCAAAACGTGGTGATACCGTGGTATCTAGTTGAGTGCCACGTTGGTCAAAGTAGTCAGGCTCGGGTACACCAGAACTTGTAGTGAAGTCATCGAGGCTGATGCCGACATCGGAAGACACTGATTCATACTTATAGCCTGCAGGACGCCACATCTCGCGATATATTTCAGTGTCGCGAGGGATTGAGGCTCACGATTGCATTTTTTGAGCTTCGTTTCTTTACTGCGAACACTGCCGGATCTCACCGCTTTCAAGACGCGTCGCGCTCACTCGCACTCTCAGAAGAGACCCGTTTCCCAACCAAAATTTTCTCGAGCGACACCCAATGCGGACGGGTGCCGCACAAAAATAAATTCTTTTAAAATTGGGAGGGAAATTTGAGTGAGAAATGAGTTGGATGAGAGGACGGGAAGCCGGTGAGTGGGAGAGTGCGATAAATTAAAATTTTCACCGTCTTTTTCTTCTCTTGTTTCTTTCCTTCCTCTCAATAATAAAAAATCAATCGATTTTCATTGACAATGTCGCACCTTCCCGATTGAAGGGGAGCTTTCCCCGAGGGCAAGTGCTTTCCTCGGGGAACAAAAGTTATTTATCTCTTTTCTATTCTCCATCGTCCCTTCCACTTTTTTCTCCTCCCCTTTCCTCGGTCCCTGTGGTACGCGCCGCCCGGTTTTTGTATTTAGTCAGATGACCGCCGTACAAAACTGGTGCAAGCAGTACAACAGCGAGGGGAACGGCTCTAGAAAAGGCCGACTTTGCTCGGCAATCTGCGGCTTTCGGATAACAGTACCCCCAAATTCAGTGTGGTCTGCCGGTCTCTGGGGAAGTCCCCAAACCGTCAAGGCCGTTAACCCCATGCTCCATTCTCCATACAATCGGATCCCCCACACGATTGGCTTTGGTCATGAGCTCCCCTCGACCTCCCCTCCTCGGCCTGCACTCCCCAGCTCGCGGACCGGAGAAAGCTGCCTTTTCCTGTTTTCCAGGGACCTAGTAGTTGTTTGAACCTTTTCCGAGAATTGTGTTTTTTTTGTGTTTGTGTTTTCTGTTCCTCGAAATCTTTACAAGAAATTGGAGATTTGGAGCAAACAAAACATCACGATCGCGATCACGACAATCCTCCTCAATTGCCTCCCACCACATTCTCTCCCCACACACAACCACCCACGCAATGAGACCAGCTTCAAGCGTGATGCGCCAGGCGCGCCTCGCGCAGCCTTCGGCCCGCCGCCTGTTTTCTTCCTCGTCGGCCCGCCTCGAGCGGTACGGCTTCATCGGCCTGGGCCAGATGGGCTACCAAATGGCCAAGAACCTGCAGAGCAAGCTGACGCCGGCGGACTCGGTCCGCCTCTTTGACATTAACAAGGCGGCCGTGCAACAGCTGGCGAGCGAGGTGTCGGCGACGGGCGCGGCCGTGGAGGTCGTGCCGAGCGTCGCCGACGCCGCAAAGGATGCTGTAAGTGACCTACTCCAGTGTTCTTTTCCATTCCCCCCCCCTTCTCCCCGTGTGCATTTTACCTGCCTGCCACGCAGGGGTCCTATGATGGGTATGTTTGTATGATCTAAGTTGGGGCTGGTGTCAGATCCGGCCCTCTGATGATTAATCTATCTTTGAAAGCCAATCCTTTGAGGACATCACCTACACCCTTTACTGGTGTTGTTGTTACCTACGTTTGCGAGTCGAACCCCGCTAACAACTCCAGGACTACGTCGTCACCGTTCTGCCCGAGCCCGTGCACGTCAAGGGCGTCTACAAGGAGATTCTGGCCGGCGGCCTGTCTGCCGCGTCTACGCCGTCCAAGAAGCCCGTGTTTGTCGACTGCTCGACCATCGACCCGTCGACGTCGCGTGCCGTTGCCACCACTGTCCAGCAGGCCGGCGGCGAGTTTGTCGATGCGCCCATGTCGGGCGGTGTCGTCGGTGCCACTGCCGGTACCCTGACGTTTATGCTGGGCTGCCCCCAGGCTCTGGTCCCCGCCGTCGAGCCTCTCCTGCTCCACATGGGCCGCCGTGTCCTGCTCTGCGGTGAGCAGGGCGCCGGTCTGTCGGCCAAGCTTGCCAACAACTACCTGCTGGCGATCAACAACATTGGCACCGCGGAGGCCATGAACCTGGGTGTGCAGTGGGGCCTTGACCCCAAGGTACTGGCCAGCGTCATCAACGTCAGCACCGGCAAGTGCTGGCCGTCCGAGGTCAACAACCCCGTGGCGGGTGTGATCCCGACGGCCCCGGCCAACCGCGACTACGCCGGCGGCTTTGGAATCAGCCTGATGAAGAAGGACCTGAAGCTGGCGATTGCGGCGGCCGAGGAGGCGGGCGCCAAGCTGGCGCTGGCGGAGTCGGCACGGGGTCTGTACGAGGCGGCAGAGAAGGACGAGACGTGCAAGGGCCGTGACTTTTCGGTCGTGTACCGGTACCTTGGCGGTAAGGAGTAAGGTGCGGGCGTAGCCTGTTAAAATAAAAAATAAAGCGACATGTTGTCGAAAACGTACATAGTTATAAACCAAAAATAGACAAAAAACGATCACGTTTCAAAAACTTGTGGATTGTATGCAGAGAGAGAGCTTGTCGAGTCGGAAAACCAGCCGAGTTTGTGAGAGTAGGAGAGAGCAATATGCAACCGTTTTGCTACCCTGGGCTGCCCTGAGCTGCCCTGAAAACAGCTGCTCGCCGCTCAACCGCTAGAACACGGTACAGGACTAGAACACGGTGCAGGACTAGAACACGGTGCAGGACTAGAACACGGTTCAGGAGCGATATCCCAGGCGGAGGAATAGATAGTCCGTATTGGCCGACAATGACACCCTCGACTCTGCTGCCAAGCAAATTGCAAGAGACTGATGCTGCACGTCGGAAAGCAAAAGGCCATCGACTTGCCAATTTGGGCGATCCGTTCGCGACGGCCCTGGGCCTGGGCGTGGAGGTGTGTGTGCACTGCAAGTGTCTACGACACGCTATCTGGAGGGCTCGACAGCGTGTAGTCAGTGTCCGACACGCCTGCCACGAGGGTCTTTGTAGCGGTCCGCACGCCACGCTGCATTTTGGACCTAAAGCCTGGTGGAGACACTAGAGATGGAGGGCATACTCTGACCACTGAGATAACCCTCTGTAGGCGAATTGAAGTTCCCCAAATACAGAGGCGCTCCACCCATCAACTTCGGAAGTGGCTGCTTCCGGGGCTAGACTGCAAATTGACAAGGAAGCGAGGAGGCGAGCGCAAACGAAAACGCAGGCGAGGAATGGAAAGAAGAAATAAAGTCTGGAGTGGAGGAACGCCGGACGCTGATGGAGGGTTGCGACAAGGCGAATCGAGAGGGCGAGACGAGTCAACGAGTCAAGCACTCTCGATGTTCGAAGAAACGAGCGCTGAAAGCGTCACAATGAAGGTGTTCAAGAACAAACTGAAAGATACATCACAGAAAACCAAGGCCGTCGGAGGTTTAAATGCTTTCACATGAAACCGAAGATAAAGATGCAGACAATCGTCGGAGCACGGAGTAGATGCATAGGATGCAACGTGCGCCCCAAAAGGACAACAGTTGATCAAAACAGCGAACTGAAAAGTCCTCCGCAGTCGACAACACGGACAGACTCTCGATGCCGTGTCGCTTGGTTGTCAACAGTTGTCGGCGCTCTCGGCGCTTTCGGCGCGTCTGTTCCTCCAGGATCCCTGAAAGGCGACTGAAAGTACCTGTGGGAGTCCAGGATGTGGGAATGCTCACTGAGCAGCTAGTGCAATGCTGATGTTGGTTGTGCAATTAGCAGCGACTATTTTCTCACGTTGATCTGATTTTATGACGGTCTTGACTCTGCTGCTGTAGGATACTTTCATCCTTTCTCCCCATTCCCACTTGACAAGCCTTTTGACAGGTCTCCATCAGTATCTCCTCTTTGATCCTGTCGGAGTTGGCCTCCGGACTGGGCCCGCCGCAATTTCTTGTGAACAATTACTTGCGAGCTTGTGAGCTTCGGAGAGTCTGAAGAGTGCTGTGGTCGCTGGCATTGATTCGCTGCCGCTTGCCTTTCTTTCAACTTTCTCCTTCAATACGCGTATCCCGCTAAATCCCCGGGAGCCCGTCTTGGCTCTGCCGCAGGGCTGCAAGTCCTCGTATGGCCACCCTCTCAAAGTCTCTCTCCAACAGTATCTTGCGACGGGACAGCCCACCTTCGTTGGCTTTTTGATTCCTTCTTCTCCAATATTGGCCTTCCATACCACCCATTCGTTTCCCTGTTTTGGTCCCGTTGGCTTGGCTTGGGGGAAGCGAACTGTTGATTGCACTGTCTCTCGGCGAACCGGGGCCGCTAACCAATGAAGAACAGGGGCGAGCCCTCTCTATTTTCTTACCGTTTCTAGGGTCGGACTTCGCTTCCAGTGATGTCCACTTCTCTCCGGAGCGTTTGCTCAAGTCCGTGTTTCTTTGTTTCGCCGTGGGATTGCAAGCCACTCTGGTGGTGAACAAGGCCCTGCAAAACATTATCAAATCGAAACAGCACGCTGGAATAAGAGAATAAGAAACATAAATCCTCCGTAGCGAGATCCTTCCCAGCAGTCATCCCAGCGAGTTCTGGGCACCCCAGCATCCGTCGTGGCCATCGTTGCAGTCAGAATCTCGCCAATATGCCAATGCAACTCTACTTGTACGTACATGGACAAAGCTCACCCCAAGACCCCGCCAGGTCTCTCTCGCGTCCCCTCGCTTGGATACCTGCCGCATGATACTTTGTACACTTTTTTGAGTTTCTTTGGCTCTCTTTGGTGGTTCGTGTAGGGCGTTTGGCAGGCTTGTTCCCGCTTGTTTTGATTTTGATTTTTGATCTTATTCCCAGGCGAGCCGGGCCCTGAATTGTCTCCAGTATTTTATGTTTAGCGCTCTTTTTGTCACCTTTCACACACTTCCTCCGTTTCCTCGTATTGTCCGGCGCATCTGTGGGTTGCCGCTACCATCCTGGGCTCTCTGGCCGCCCCCCCCATCTCGCGCATCTCCACCCGACGGGGACTTTCCTATTTCTGTTTTTCTTTCTTGGTTTTGTGTTTGGTAGCGGTTCGCATTCTCATTTCAAAGCAAGCTTGGTCCCTACTTTATTTTTGGTTCATCCTCTTTTATTCTCATATTCTTTCCTTCTTTTATTTTTCCCTTTTTCTTTTCTTCTTGTCCCCTTTCATCGGTTTACTGTTTCTCGCCAGATCACCCCACGATGCCTTAGATCGCATACAGAGGCCCTTTCACAACAATAGCCTCATATTCAAACTCGACGACTCACATTCTTTTTTTTTTCCGACGACAACCCTCTCTCCTCGCCCACCATGGCTACCAACGTCACTGCTCACCCGTTCAAAAACTGCATGGAGGTTTCGGCCGCCTGCCCCGTCCAAGCAACCACGCTCGGCTACTACCCCAATGTCGGTATCAACGCCTTCTTCGCAGTGGGTTTCGGCATCTCGACCGTGGCGCTCTTGGTCTGCCTCTTCTTCGGCTTGCTCCCCCGCCGCACCTGGGGCTACTCTTGCTTCATTGCCGCCGGCGCCGCCCTCGAACTCGCCGGTTACGCTTCCCGCATACCCCTCCACGCCAACCCCTGGAACAAGGACGCCTTTGAGACGCAGATTTGCACCATCATCCTCGCACCGACCTTGATTTGTATTGGCATCTACCTGACGCTCCAGCACGTCTGCCTCGCCCTCTGCCCGGCCCTCTCGCGGGTCCGCCCGACTCTGTACCCCTGGTTGTTTGTGCCCCTGGATGTCAGCTGTCTCCTCGTCCAGGCCGCCGGCGGTGCCCTCGCTGCTTCGGCGGGCTATACCAACACCAAGCTCCTGAACGCCGGTAACCGCTTAATTATCGCCGGCATCGTCCTCCAGGTTGTCGTCCTGGCCCTCTTCGGCGTCGCCTCGCTCGACTACTACATCCGCGTCAAGAAGTACATCCAGGGCCGCGACCCCCATGGCCTCCAGCCCACCGAGGCCGCCGTGACGCTCTGGAACAACAAGCGCTTCCGCATCTTTGGTGTCGCCGTCTCCATCGCTTATGCGTGCATCCTCATTCGGTGCATTTACCGTGTGGCCGAAATGGCCGGCGGCTGGGGCAACAAGATCATGCAGGACGAGCCGTCGTTCATTGTCCTCGAGGGCTTCATGATTATGATTGCTGTCGGCATTCTCGCCGGTTTCCAGCCGGGCTTCTTCTTCCCGCAAATGGCCAATGGCCGGAAGCAGCGCCTGGCCGCCGAGGCGGAGGCTCTACAGGCTAACGGCGGTGCTACTGGCAACGCCGAGGCCGGCTCCTCGGAGGATGCGACGACGGTGGCTGCACCGGCAGCGGAGAACGAGAAAATTGAGAACAGCAATGTTGCTGCTACCGACAAGGAGAGTGTGCGGTGATGAGAGAAAATGTTCACCCTGGGTTCTGACTTTTCACATTCACATCAGCATGCGTCTTTTTTTTCGATATCCCTTTCTTGTGCTTTTATTGTACGAACTTACTTCCAGTTTCCATTTACATCTAGACTAGACTACACTCTTTTGCAATGATCTCTTTCTATTTACTTTACTTTGATGTCGTTCCATCCGCTCATCTGCTTTCCGGGTTATTTAATTCCCAATCTATGCAGTTCAATTTGTCTTCACGTGGCATTCAGGCAGAATGGAATACTTTTTCGATCGAGTTTGCAACTGTTGCACCTCTTGCTAGGATCTACAGTCTCACTCACTATCTCCAGCAAACAAGCCATCACGAAAATGCTTACCAAACAGAAAAGGCAGCTAGACAAGCAAGTCGCAGAAATAACGACAGGAAAACGTCGAGAGTAAGACGGCCGATCAACAGCAACGATTAACCTTAATTTTTAGGTATCGACAGTCTCGATTGCCATCGAGACCATTTGTTGCGTATGTCGTTTTGCTTTGTCTCCTGTTTGGCCCCTGTTTCTCACTTTTGTTTTTCTTCCCCTCTCGATTGACAGTTGCCTAGAATTTAGACTTTTTTTGGGTGGCCCTTTTGCGTCCCAATCGCACCGTCTTATTGGGGAAGCCTGGCCGCTACCTCCACACCGACTTACACCCGCGACCACCAAAACAGCAGGTGCAGCACACGCAACACCACTCACGCCTGCCCTTTGCGTAAGCTCGACGCATCATCGCTTTGGAATGTGGTTGACTACCGTCCATCTGGATTGATAAATGGAAGGTCCGATCAGTTGAACGTCGTCGTTCTTTCTCAATTAAGGTCCTTCTCAATCAATCAACTACACTAACAACTCTGGCAACTCAATTTGCCTCTCTCGTCGACTTCGTCGATTTTCTTTAATCGACTTCACTCCCTCGTCGACATCAACTCGTCATCAACTCGTCTTCAACATGGTCCTCCGCCAAACACTCACGCCCGAGGCGATGATCGCGGCACCACGCCAGTCCGCTGCCGTACCCAGTCCGTCCGGCCGCGTCGCCTTTTACACCGTCTCTACACACACATTTATCGACGACGGCAATGTCAAAGGTAACACAAAAAAAGAGCTCTTCTTGCTCGACATCGCCACGGGAGCATCATGGCCCTTCTCAGTCGGCGAGAACAATGACGCCACCAAGCTCGGCGAGATAGCCTGGATCCCGGGCTCGGCAGACGAGCTATTGTGGTTGCGGCCCAAGGACAACGGCTCGACAGAGGTCGTCGTCGCCAAGGCTACCTATTCCGAGAGTGAACGGCAGCCGTTTGCACCGTATGTCGTCAGCCATATGAATGCTCCCATCAGAGCGCTCCGCCTCAAGGCCCTGCCGGACGGGTCTGTCGCCTTCGCTGTGGCCGGTCAGGTCGGCACCAACGGCCAGCTTTACAACGAGAAGGCACCCATCCAACGAAACGACATTCCCGTCGAGGACCGCCTCATCGATCTTGGCTTTGACCCAGCAGACCCCGCCCAATGTGGCATCCCAGACAGCACAGCACCGCCGCCCCAGCCTGGCAGCACTGCTCGCATTTACGACACCTGGCAGGTCCGTTCCTGGGACCGCTACCTGCCGCCCCAGCCATTTTCCATCTGGTATGCCTGTCTCACACGGCAGCCCTCGCTATCCACCTTGCCCGAGGACCCTACCTTTATCTGGTCTTTGAGCAGTCTTCACAATGCGTTGCAGCACGCCCCGCCTCGCTTCGAGGCTCCCTTTGGCATCTTCGATCAGGGCGATCCCATCAATGCCTACGATATCGGCGCCCAGGGCGTCGTATTTGTCATTCGTGATCCAGCACCCGCCAACATGGCCCATACCAGCTGCACAGAAGTGTATTATGTGCCGCTTGACAGCTTTGCCGCACCGACGGCGTACAAGCCGGCCCGCATCCGTGTGTCACAGTCGACGGCCAACTCTAGCAGTCCCGGATCGAGCCCCGGTGGCACATACGCTGGCCCACCCGGTATCTCGGAGAACCCGCGCTTCTCGCCAGATGGTACGATGCTCGCTTTCCTGTGGGCACCGCTCGACTGCCCAGCCGACCTGCGTGTCCACCTGGGCCATATCGTGTCTGGTGCCGTACATGACGTGTCGATTGTTCTGGCTGGTCCGGGTGAAGAGGCTGCTCTCGTGTCTCGGGAGGGACCTGTGCCGTTTGGATTCGAATTTGCCCCGTCGGGCAAGACCGTTTTCTTGGAAGCGCACGACTGTGGCCGCAAGAGTTTATTTGTGATGGACCTAAAGGCTGGTGCAAGACCTCGGCGGATTAGTGGCAGCAGAGGCAGTGTCAACGCCTACCACTTGATTCGGCGAGAAGGCCGTCGGTCCGATGATGACCGGCTGTCGTCGTACTCTGTTCTGATTTCCGGCTCCTCCTTCGTCGAGAGCCGCTTCTTCCACATTGTCGACCTCGAGGACGACAGCAACACGGATGTTTTTGAGCCCCGTGTCATTGCCACGGCTAACAAGGACGGTGCCCGGTTTGGCCTCAACTACGACAAGCAGGTCTCGGAAATGTACTTTGAAGGTGGTGGACTAGACACCTCCGACGGCCAGTATGAACAGCAGGCACAGCAAGGGTCTGCCGGCTATTTTGTCCAGGCATGGGTTGTCCGCCCTTCCAACCACGGCGAACCCGGCTCGCCTGCCAAGTTGCCTCTCGCCCTGTTGGTCCATGGTGGCCCCGAGAGCGCATTTGACGACGAGTGGCACTTGCGCTGGAATGCAGCCTGTTGGGCCGAGCAAGGGTATGCTGTCGTCCTGCCCAACATTACGGGCAGCGTTGGTTTCGGTCTTGAGCACACCACGCGTATCTACAACAACTGGGGCGGTTCGCCCTACCTTGACCTGGAGAAGTGTATGGCCGCCCTCAAGGATGTGCCTGACATTGACTGCACTCGTGCCATTGTTGCGGGCGGCAGCTATGGTGGCTACATGGTCTCTTGGCTGCACGGCAGCCCCCTGGGCAGACAGTTCAACGCCGCCGTCTGTCACGATCCTGTCTTCTCGACTGAGTTTATGGGCCTGACGTCCGACTACCCGGACGGCATTGCCACGTTCCATGGCACGGGCTACGCCTGGGAGAACAATGCCAATATCCAGCGCTACAACCCTGCCCGCCCGGATCGCATTGCCACATGGAAGAAGAATGCCGCGCCTACGCTGGTGGTGCACAGCGACCTCGACTACCGCTGCGTCGTCACCGAGGGCCAGTCCGTGTTTCGTGCGCTACTGTTCTCGGGTGTGCCTGCACGGTACCTCAATTTTTCCGACGAAGCCCACTTTGTGCTCAAGCCGGAGAACTCGCTAGTGTGGCACCGCGTGGTGTTTGGCTGGCTGCAGAGATGGCGGGATGTGAAGAGAACAACAGGGCCAGAAGGTGTGGCGGAGCTGTTATAGGACGCCCGTGAACAGCTTTTTACCAGATTGACGATACTTTGACATTTAAAACTTGTGTATTCAGATACCTCATGCGACAATGATATTATTGTTATTATTTTGGAGTACACAATGTTTCCTTATTTTCCCCAGCTGTGCAATTTTATGGTTTATGCCTTGACAGCCTTGACAATTGCAGCACCAACGCCCTTGGCGCTCGCCGGGTTCTGGCCTGTAATCAGATTGCCGTCCACCACGACCTTCTCGCCCCAGTTGGCTGATGCCTTTTCAAAGTTGGCGCCGACCTCCTTAAGACGGGTCTCCAGCAAGAAGGGAACCACGGAGTCCAGCTGGGCCTCCTTCTCCTCATTGTCCGTGAAACCACCCACGCGGCGGCCGCTCACCAGGTATGCCTTGCTGTCGTCGTTGTCGATGCGCACATTGGCAATCGCTGCGGGGCCGTGGCAGACGGCCGACACCACCTTGCCGGCCGACGCAAACGCCGCTGCCAGACGGTGGCTCTCCTTGTCAAAGGCCAGGTCGTACATGGGGCCGTGGCCACCGGGGTAGAACAAGGCGTCGTAGGCCTGGGCCGTCTTGGCCGCCGTGGCGTCGTCGCCCGCAAACGTCTTGAGGGGCTCGGTGTTCTCCCACACCGACTTCTTGTTGTTCAAAAAGTTGACCGACGAGGGGTCGCTCTTAAAGGCCTCGATCGACGACGGATCCAGAGGGGCCTCGCCGCCCTTGGGCGACGCGACGGTCACGTCGAACCCGGCCTCAATAAACTCATCGTACGGGTGGGCGAATTCAGGCTGAGTTGTCAGTGCTATCAGTGCTATGCTCAAGATGAATTGTAAGACAGTCAATTCCTGGAGAGAGGGAGCTTACCAAGTACCATCCCGTCTTCTTGCCAGTGTCGCCGAGCTTGTCGTGCGAGCTCAGAACGACGAGAATCTTGGGGGCCATTGTGGTAGTTGTGGGATTGTGATTCAATAAAGAGTATTGAGTTGTCAATTGGTTATGTTGATGATGATTCAAGTTGGTGCTTTACAATTGTCTAGTCATCTTTTCATCTTTCTTACAGCTCGGGGTGCATCGAGCTTCTTAAATACTACAGAGGAGCTGCCACCCTCTCGCCCCTTGGCTTCCCCTTGCAGCACAGGTCGTTGACGTAGACCCCATCGGAGAGTTGTGATTTGCGCGGTAGTTGCGTGATTGAGAGAGGGGAGCTGGAGCTAGAGCTGCAACGGTCTCCAACAGGTGTGCTAGAGCTGTCTCGGCGTTGTTCTCTGTACAAAAGTAGAGCTCACGTCTTTGCTAACTTTTTGGCGGGGTTCGCTACTTTGACGTCACACGCCTCAATTGCCTCCTAGCGAATTGATAGAAAGTACAAAAACGAGAAACGCGAAAAAAGAGCGAGGCAGACAACTGTCGATCCGGACCATGACTAAAAGAGACGTCCAAAGGCCGGCACTAACGAAAACAATTCTCCTAGTTTGTGGCAGGGGGCTGTGTTCTGTTCTGATCGAGGAGAAGCAGAGAAGAGAGAAGCTTTCAGAAGCTCGAAAAAGTTATCGCTGCAGCCCACCCAGCCCACCAAGCCCACCAAGCCCACCATGCGAGAATGCCCACTGTCGCTGATGATAGCCCTACAGAAGGTCTCGTCAATTTGCCGACTTCGCCCCATACTCGCGAACGCGATGTTACGGCGGTGGAGATAGCCGGCCTCTTTGCGGCCAACAGACAACAGCAATTTGCGGGACCGCAATAACCACCACAAGAACGAGAATCTTCGATGCTTCCAATCTTCCCATCTTCTAACAGGGCCCGACAGCTGCCGGAAGGAGAGTCCTCGAAGCGCCTTATTACGAATAACTCGGTATTTTACATTATTCAAAGAACTTTGCATTGTATGAGTGTACGCGTATCATTGTCTTGGCTCGTTCTTTAACAGAAAAAAGCATCCATGTCGAGCTTGAATTTATCAGCATTCCCTTTTTTCTATTTTTATTCCTTTACCTGATTCTTCCATTTCATGAGTCGAAAATAGAGAAATCCAGGGAACCTCTGCGGCCTCTCACCGCCACTCACCATCCACGTGAAAGAGATTATCATGGATCGCCATCTCTCGTCAAGTTGACGACTATGTCCAAACATACTGGTCACATCCAGGAACAAGGGGCCCTGTTCAGGTACTCTCCTTGTTGTCGAGCATCAATGTGTGTCCACTTTAATTGCCCTTCTTGGACAATGGTTGGCTGAGAATCTTGATATTCTTTATTTTGATTTTATTTTGAATTTCATTCTAGTTCGCCATGTAAGGCACTAGCATATAATTCTTATAATTTGCTTAGGCCACTTTAAGCTCATTAACGAGACAGCTTCAAATATGAAACAGAGGCATTTATTCGATTGTTATACTACCTCGTATCAACAGTTGACAACAGCCTTGCCTTATATTCATGCCTCCACAGTCACAGGCGCGGCCGCACCCTTGGCCAGCGCTGCGGCAGGTGCCACCAGCGGCTTGTCCTCACCGTCCTCCTTCATGCCGCCCAGAATCATCGACTTGGGGGCCATGGCCTGCCACAGCTCCGGGTCTGTGAAGGCCTTGAACTTTTCGTCGTGCCACTGCGCCGCCGTCACGGCACGGCCCTCGGAGTCGACAAACAGCGTGTCGTCTTCGGCTCTGAGGAAGTAGGCGACGGAGTAGCGGTGCTCGGTCGGGTTGAATGGCACCACACGGTGGATGCAGCTCTGGAATTTGTGGCCACTGGCGAACCGCAGCGAGTCACCGACATGAACAAAAGCACAGCCCGGCTTGGGTGCCACAAAGCCCATTTCGCGTGTACCGCAGGCACCGCCGGGCGGGCGCACCTGGAGGCCCCACTGCTCGGTGAAAAGCAGAGTCAGGGTGCTAATGTCTGTGTGCTTCTGGTGGCCCAGGCGGTTCTGACCGGCCAGGTCGGCCAAGGGCAGATAGTGCATCATCGAGAGGGTGGTGGTCGACGACCGCTCGTTGCGGTGCGCATTCTCAAAGCGACCCGCCCCCGTCAGACCGAGACTGGTCGACAGTGCCGACAGGATGACCTTGGTCACCGTGTTGCAGCTGCCAATGGCGTTCTCCAGGATCTGGAGGTCGCCGCTGTTCTTGACCGGCGACGGGATCCGCGGGCTGTCGTGCTGGATCTCGTCGCGCGACACCTTGAGCATCTCGTAGCCGTCCTTGCTACCAGCAGCGACGCCAGTGCGGCTGCCGACGGGCTCGTAACCCAAGTGCGACGACAAAAGACCAAACTCATTCTTCTGCTCAATGGGAGCATCGAAGAAACGCTTCATCAGCGCCAGAAGAGTAGCGTGGTCAGCAAGTGTGCGCCGGCCATCGAGACCTGACAGGTCCAGATAGAAGTAGCCCTCTTCGAGACACGCTTGAAGGACACGCTCGACCTCACCTGGGTCTTGAGACAGTAGCAAACCGTAGTCGATGGTCTGCATCGACCACACGGGCGTTGCCTGTCCCATCCAGTCAACAGTCTGCGGGGGATCCAAGACGGGGGCCATGATGGTGATTGAGATGTAGTAAGTACTGTTTCGTTGATGATTTGTTTATAATGTGATTTTATGGTTATCAACTCAAAGGGCAGTATATCAGTATAAAGTGTACAGACCGAGGATGATGAGCTCTTATATACACATACGTTGATATATTTATGTCTAAGTCCGTCTTTTCTTACTTTCCATCATTTACATTTCCTTTTATTTTCCTGAAACAATTCTAGTATTCAACTGGACAACAACCGGCTTACCCCCACGATCTGCATGACGCCGAGTCTCTCTGCCGCGCCGAGCCCTGTGCTGTGCCGCGCCGACTCCGCACTCACCTTCTTCCAAAGTGCGAATGTTCTCGCAAATGCAGTAAGATGAGGAGAAACAGTAACGTCGCGGCCGGTTACCCCTCTCTTATCGAGGACAACCGTGGGAGACTCTCATTCTGTTGTGTCTGTCATATATGATAGACCGTCGCGAGATGTCATGAGATGCGAATCGAAGCTATTTTCAACAAATTCAACAGCGATCGGTAACTGCCGACATACCATTGACAATCTTGGCTGGGCCGATGATGATCACTTTGCTTCGTGGTTGATGCTCCAACGGACCGTCGGCAGAGATATTGTCGACGGATATAGGACCTTTCTTCTCGCCATCTACACCTGGCGGTTTTCAACCGTACTGACACAACTCATCTCATTATAACCACTTTCTCGCTCGCATATCCTGTCGATCCGGGGAAGGGCATCTGCCGGATTCTTGATGTTATTATTAGACCTGCTTCATATCCCGTCCAAGAGGCAATATCTTATAGCCGACTATTCCCAAACGCAACAATGCATGTACACGAAGCGACCCTCGCCGCGGATTCCATCCTCGCCGATATCGACCAGTTTATTGATGAGCTCGACTCCAGACTGTGGACACTCAATACATACATTCACAGCCATCCCGAGCTCGCCTTTGACGAGCATAAAGCACATGATGCGCTCTGCAACTTAATGGAGAGCGAGCCTGACTGGGTGGTGACTCGCTCGGCGTATGGCATGACGACAGCATGGTCGGCCGTGTATGACTCCGGTCGGTCAGGCCCGGTCGTCAACTTTAATGCTGAGATGGGTAAGTTGCTACCGGCCCCTTTGTTCAAAAATTTCCACGTGCTAATGTTATAGACGCCCTGCCTGGCCTTGGCCACGCTTGCGGTCACAACTTGATTGCTGTAGTGTCAGTGGCAGCAGCCATGGCGACAGCAGACATCCTCCGTCACCACCATCTGCCTGGCAAGGTGTTACTCATCGGGACACCTGCCGAAGAGGGCGGTGGTGGCGGCAAGATTCGCTGCCTCGAGGCTGGTGCCTACGAAGGCGTTGATGTCTCCATGATCTCTCACCCAGGAATCTACAACAACAGTGCCCTTGTGTGTACGACGGCCTATACTCGTCTTCGTGTTCGCTATACAGGCAAAGCTGCGCACGCTGCCCAGCGGCCCTGGCAAGGAATCAATGCTCTGGATGCACTGGTTGTTGCATATACAGCCATTTCAGCTTTGCGCCAACAAACTCAACCCGACGACGTGATTGGTATTCACATCACAGAAGGAGGTGACGGCGGCACAAACATAATCCATGCTCACTCAGCGGGCGTCGTTGTGCTACGTGCTGCAAGAGCACAGCGTCTACACGAGCTCCAACGAAAAGTCGAGGCTTGTTTTCGTGCCGGGGCTGAGGCGACGGGAGCCTCAGTGGCCCTCGATGTCGAGCCAGGATATCTCGACCACGTTCCAAACCGAGTGCTGGCATCCCAGTACGCCAAATATTGGGCTGCCCTTCCACCGGTCGATGCCCTGCCCTGTCCAGCCCTAAAAACTGACGACTATACATGGATCAAGAGCAGCACCGATCAAGGTAATTTGAGCTACGTTGTGCCCAGTATCAACGTCAGCTTTGCCATCCCGCCGAGTCCTGGAGGCGGTGCGAACCACAGCCCTGACTTTGAGGTGGCGGCCGGGACACGCGCCGCCTTTTTACGGGCCATGCGTGTTGCCAAGGCCATAGCAGGTACTACTGCGGACTTGTACACGACACCGGGGCTGCTTGATGAGGTTCGCACAACGTGGCGAAGGGATATAGAACAGGGAAATCTTGAGAAGGAAAGAGCAGGTCGGGAAGGCAGGATCGTGGCGACTGCCAAGCACTAGCTAGTTAGGAGTAGTCTGCCGAGCCTAGCGCCCGTAGGCATGAGCCGTGCTGTGTGTTTTGATCATTGCCCCGCACCAGGAAGGAGTTGGGAAAGAAAAAGGCGGCGAGGGCGGCAAACAATCTGCACAAACATTGTGCATCTATCAGCAAAATTAATACCTACTCGTGCCACGCCCCACCTAACGAGCGAAGGGAGGGCCTAAAAGTGGGGCGTGGCACGAGCCTATCCGATTTCTACAAGCTACAAATATGCAAAAAAGAAAAACGTAGTCTTTGATTTTTCGTAGAGATTGCATTTCTTAAGAAAGTTTCTTAAGAAAGTCGCTGACATTCTCCTCTTGGTGCTAACACGGTAAAACACAGCGGGTACGGCTGCCGACACTTACGTTTTGGGTTGACATTCGACTTGCTGCCTCGAAAAGATGATTTGACATTCTCCGTCCACGTTTATCACCAGTAAGTTGTCGTCTTGTTATTTTAGCCTGTGGACAGCGACGCTCATCAGGTTGATTCTCGTTCTTTTTTTTCCTTTTCTTTTCTTTAGCATAGTGCTAGAGACGCACCCTTGTTCCATACTACAAAACGAGACGAGGAGTGAGGTGCATTAGGCTATTGTGGATATTATCGTGTGTACGCTAAGCTTATAGCAATGCTCGACGTGTCTAGGAGGTGTCACGATTCGAGCATAATGAAATGAGGCAGTGGCAGGTACAATCAGCTCATGTTAGCGCATTATTCCACACCATCAAATTTCTAAACACTGTACGACCAACTATGATTCGTACGGCTGTTTTTGCAAACAGAAGTATCGCAAGGCCCTATCACACCGATGTTTGACGTAATAACTGGGCATGAATTCTGAGGCGACAGGGCGGTGTGAGGAAGAGGAAGTGTCAGGCGCAAATGCAAAGATCTACTGACAACTAGGAGTCTAGCCATTTGAGGGGTGTTACCCGTTTTCACATTGGAGAATACGTCCTTCAAAGCAGACAAATAAAAAAGATGGTGGGAAAGGGGAAATAAAACGTACGAAGTTGCTTGACATTAGCCGTTGTAGTCAAGTCACACATGTCAGGAAGATGGAAAAAGGCGCAACCTTAAAAATCCGAGTGCAGGAAACCACAAATACAGTTCAAGTAACACCCCATTATCAAAAAAAATACACTGCCACAATGTCACTAGGTTCTTTGCGCCCAAAGATCCCCCACTCGTTGAGGATGTGAGACTGTATGAGTGCTGTTTTTCCGCGATATCCAACATGCTGACGACGCCCAAAGGAGAAGCTAGATCGGATCCGGGACAAGCTGCACAGCGGGTGTCAATGCAGTGGTAGCTGAATGTCAAATCCTCTGTTTGAGCCATGGGTGCACGACATTTGGACGTATCCCCCGATGCAATAGCGATACACAAAAAAAAACAAAGGCGTCCAGAGGGCGTCCAGAGAAGCGCAGTCCGCAAATGGCGGTGGAGTCATTCGACTCGGTGAAACATTTGGAGACATGCCGAAAATACAAGCCCTGGCGAAGAAAGAGCTCCTATCTTTGTTATTTTATTGACAACTGCATTTTTTCAAGCGACATATAATGAAAGTGCATTTTTGGGCGCGAATTCAAACACGGTTTAGATGGGGGACACGCATCCTCTATGTAGTGTAGCTAATTTGCTAACCTCCTTCATGACAATCAATTACAAGGAAGGTCGATGGGGCGCTATATACACCCGCCGTTGGGAACCCCAAATCTGCACAATAACATGTCCTTCATCCAAGGTATACTCTTCCCGCCCCCAAACCCGCGCAGGTTTTGGGCAGAAAAAGGGAGAGAAGAAGAAGTCCGAGGCCTGACATGCAAGGCAGCATGTGACACTACTCTATTCGTATGGTAGGAGGCGGCATATCCGTACAAGAGCCAATGGCAACCGACCAAAGACAAGGGATGGGTGTATCACAACATGTCTCATTTTATTTTGTTTCTTCTCTGAAATGCGGCTCTGCGACAAAGAAAATATCTCCTCCTAGCAAAAAATCGAAAGACATTTGAGCACCTTAGCCTTCCTATCTGATGGAGTGACAACCTCAGCCCCCCCTCTCTCTCCAACATCTCGTCTGTGAGCACCATCTTTTGTGAACAACCACCAAAGCAGAGCGCGTCTGCGCTACCCTCAACTGGCAATAAAAGACAAGGCTACAGCACGAGAGCAATGGACAAGAATCTACAGCAGAAAAGATGAATGTCGCCAACAAAAACTCCGCCATGCCAGCAACTTCAAATGCATCCAGCGAAATCGCCATATCGGACATCCTTACTCTCAGTATCGCTGAGATCAGTGAGCGTATGAAGAGAGAAAGCGAAAACAGCACTCACGAGCGCTACGTCTTCAAACTTACTAAGGAGGGCACAAAGCTGAATGCAGCCCAGCAGGATGTCGTCGACTATAAGCTGCGGTAAGTTATAGTTTTCATCCCTTTCTCACATTTCCGTGATGTTTTCCTCTCCTTTGCCAGCGAGACTAATTGACAAGTGAGGCCATGACTATATTCAAAAAAAGCACGTCGTCAAGTCCCGTCAACGCCGATGCGCTGAGCTCTCGGCTTGGCAAACTTGCTATCGATGAGGATGGCTCAGCTCGACTCGGAAACAATCAATCAGATATCTCTATCCGCAGTGGCCGGCACGATCAACTCATAAGCAGCAGCCTTTCTAACGGGGCTATCAATAACTATGAAGAAGACTTTTCGCAACGATCCAATGCGACAACTGTCGGCACAACTACACCCTCAGAGGAAGAAGCCGTACGTCGTGTGGAGGTCAAACTTGAAGCAAAATACAATGAGCTGCGGGAAATGGGCGGACGGCCAGTCTGCTCGCTGGAGGACTTGCAGAAATGGATCTCAGATCCCGATACCAGTACACTGAAGGGCGCCGAAATTGCAGCGTGGCTGCCGCAGTCGGTCGAGTCTTTGAGCACCGGTAACGACCGGGCAACAATTATAGAAAATCTAGACGTCTATTCGGAACAGACGCGACACTGGTGGGGGTTTTTACGCTACCAGGCCAGCCATCGTGGCATACCAAGCGATGACATAGAGCCCGCCGGTTCCGTTTTCAGACCCTTTACTCGTTATGTTGAGCTGAAAACCCGCTCATACGACCACTTGATCAACGTTCATGCAAGTCATGACGCACGGAAGATACAAGAGTTGAAGCACACATGGAATCACCTACCTGATCCACAGACGGTCCGGGTACCCGTGCCAGACGGAACGAATAGCAAAAAGGCCGTAAACGCACCAGCGGCAACTACAAACACTATCATACCCACTGAAATACCCACTGAAGATACACAACTCTTGTCTTTTGATGGCTACTGTCAAGATATCAAAAAGCGTCTTGCCCCGTATTACTTCCGCCGCTCGCCAGCCTTACACATCGAGCCAAGCCAACAAAACCATCTGACGACATGGTTAGAGTACCTTTGCTTTGAGCTGGCCTACCTCGAGCCATTTACAAAAGCACGCGCAGATCTTGCTCCCCAATACAACCAGGCCTGGGTGATGCTCAAAAGAGCTGCAGGGAAGCTTTCTACGACAAACGTGGCCATTGGGTCTATTGCAGGATCTTTGGCACAAAACAACAGCGTGGGATCTACCACAAGCGCAGGTCAAGAGGCAATCAGGAATTTCTTGAAGCAAACTGCGCCTTACCGACATCTAGATGCCGTTGTTCAGCGCTTGCAGGCAAGAATCCAGTGGATCGAGAGCGAGGCCCGCGCCATGGAAGCCAAAGTAGAAGCTGAGGCTAAGGCGGAGCCCCCAACAGAGCCACACGCCTGGACGGCGAGTGGTGAGAGAATTGACCGCGAAACCAGTGAAGGCTTCATTATTGTGGATAAATCCGATGCAGAAGCTACTCCTGATAACGTTGGTGGTAACATTTTATCTTTATTTCGGCACGCGTACCTATGTTTGGTAAACTCCATCAATTCTTAAGAGAATAGTGGATTTAGAATTTGGGAATTGTCTTGGTTTTTTGGGGATCTTGCATGTATTTGAGGCTCCAATCTTGCATCCCCTCATACCTTCTTCTTACTCTTTGTTGAAACATTTCGTGGGTGTCTTCCATCATATAAATGTATAATTTGAGTATTTTCATTGCTTAACTTGAAAGTCATTTCTGGTCGTTATTTTGCGTAGTTCACTGTTTAACCTACGCCCAGCCTTCCTCTTTATTTTGGTTTCTTGCAAAGGTCTTTCTGTCCCCTGCTGTTGAGTTTATTTCATAGGACTGATACAAAGACCATGCAAACTCGCACTCTTTTTTTTTTTTTTTTTTTTTTTTTCACGAATCAGGGGATTGTTTTGATTTTCAAGCCAGGACATAGAATATGCGTTTCCATGTCACCACACACAGAATTAATGCAGTATCCAATTTATTTGTATTGAAATGTGGCCCTCGAGAAGGAAAACAAAATCGTCTAAAACATGAACAGATATGAAACAAAATCCAAAAAATCGGAGATACAAGAGCACGAGCTTCGCTGAGTACTTGGTACATGATAAGTAGTAGAAGCAGCAGAAAAAGAAAAACAAGAAAAAGAAGATGATAAAAACAAAAGCGGTTGCGAAGAGAGTAAAAGAAAATCAAACACAAATTTCCATCATTCATCCATCAAACCTGCGCTGTCCCCGCCGTGTGAGCTTCTCTCGTCTCCATCTCCTTTAGCATCGCCTGCGTCTTTTCCCCTGTATTCGTCTTCCATGACATCGCCTTCTTCTGCTCCTCTCGTATTGACACACAGGGCCGGGTGGTACCAAGTACTGGTTTATTAAGCCAACTCCAGGAGGATCAGGGCTGACGGGCGTCAAGGGTGTTTCGTAGTTCAGGTCCATGGCGGACTCTGGGTTGGGATCCAAAAACTAGTAGGGCGGGGTCGAGGCTATTGTACCCACACCAAAGATCGATGCGAGGTTGGATGCTAGTGCAAAACATGCAGCAGCGCTCTGGCGGCTATTTGGGTCAATTGGTAGCATGTATTCACGAACGAAATACAGCACCTTGCTGGTAGCTGATCCCTCGCCACTTAGCCTCGCTCCATTGAGTACTGCATTCCGCACGTCTGTATGCCAGGAGACACCGTTCCACTGCGGCATCTCACACTCCAACTCGGCGATCACAATGCCAAGAGAATAGATATCGGCTTTTGCAGCAACGTATTTTGGACCCTGTTTGTTTGTGGCCAAATATTCGGAGATCTCCGGAGCAGCGTATCTCTGGCTTCCACAAATTGTTGTCACCTGATATCCAATCCTTGCAAGCCCAAAGTCGGCAAACTTGACATAGATTCCACTTGGGCTCCCAGGTGGCTGCATGATCAGAACGTTAGCTGGCTTGATGTCCCGGTGACAGACGAGTTTGCCATGAAGAAATTGCAGGGCAGACAACAGCTGACACAACATGCTGATGACGTCCGACGTGGACAGCTTGCCGTATACTTCGCAGTATCCACCTTCTGCGTAATAATCGTGAAGGCTCCCAAATGGTGCGTACTCGAACAAGATACCCAGGTGTCTTGACTTGTCAAATTTAAAACCATCGTGGCCTGGATCTTTGGGCCCCGCTTCCCCATAGCACTCGATGATGTGGTCATGGTTGTTGTCCATCATGATCTCGGCTTCTTTTCTCCACCTATTCTTTTCATCCTTGCTTTGACGAAGTGGGAGAGGATATTTGATAGCATAAACATTGCCCGTCGACACATTCCAGACACGGTTCACTGTACCGTATCCACCAGAACCGAGAGACGTGACAACATAGCACTCTCCTTCGATCGGTGGTGTCACTTCGTTGGAGACTCTCATTGTTGCTTGTTCTCGAAGAAGGCACGGCGTCTCGGGCCTGGCATTTTGGTGGAACTGCCAAACTTTGTTTGCGTATTCCTGGGTTGCCGTGTCGTGTGCTGCCAGGACAATTTTGAACTTGATGCGGTTTGTGACTTCTAGCTCCAAAGGTTCTCGGGCGGCGGCAGCATCTGGCGTGTTTAACAGCCACTTGAAGTGTTTTTTCTTGTCCCCTTTTTTGTGATCGTAGGTGATACGAGTGCCGTCCGTCGAAGTATCCATAAGGAACAACCGACCCCACTCGTCAAAAGAGATATAGAAGTGGCGTCTGCTGATAGTTCGATAGTCCGAGAGGACGATATCAGCGCTTTGTGAATTGCCTGCGACGACACCTTGATCACCATGGGTTTGGTCGAATCTGATTGCAAGGCATTTGTTTCCCAAACACTTATCTGGTAGATCATAAGATTCCACCAACATGTGTTGGTTCCTCGCATGGCCCACAACATTGACAGCCTCATTGTTGCATGGACACAAGTAGAGGATTACTTCCGAGTCATCCATGTTGTCTCGATAAGACAATGAAAACGAATCAAAGTAGCGTGGGTTGCACGAGCAGGAGTAAGATATTGGTGAAAAATAAGAAGAATAAACGGTTCACAATTTGGAGAATGTCGCTTTTTGGTTACAAACGGTGGATTCAAAAGAGAAGATAGTGTATAATGTTGTGTTTGTATGTGTCAAATTTTCTTGTGGCAGGATGGTAGTAGGTTAGCTCGAAAACTACGGAAACACAACAAAAACATCGGGGGCAGGGGTGCTTTTATCCCCCGCAAGGCCACGCAGATGACACTCTGGGACAGATTTTGCGGCTCTGTTGTATCTATTGATATCCTTTGTTGCTGCCCAGCCTCGTCTGGTACATTTTATTCTCCGGAAGCGACACCCATACGCCATTCTCCGCCTTTAGTTGCCCTCATTGTTTCCTCTCATACAGGTCGCCTCTGCCACCAATTTCAGTGTGTTGTACATTGCAGGAAAGTGCACGTTTTCGCAAATGTGCACAACAAAACACTAGAGTTGACCATCATTGATGCCCAACAAAACTATAAAACGGCACTCGTACGCAGGAAGAGTGCTACCAATTATTACGGTTGGGGACGGGAGAGGGTAAGGTGCAACTTTCTGGATGCCTTTTTTTTATCTCTCCTAATGTTTTTGAGCGCTCTTGTTTTTGTCACTTATTCAATGAAATGAGGCTGAAGTCCAACTTTCTCGTCATGTCGTACAAGGTCCTGTTAAAAGCCTGGTCGTAAAACTCTTACATTTCTCCACAACCTGGGGAAGCTAAGTCCGATGCAGTATTCCGTCCCTTAGCGCCCGCTACAGGGGTGCTGCTGGAGTAACTGCTCGGCCAATTAGGACAGCTATATGCATCTGAACAAATCTGAGGCATCGAAATGGTGATGTTTCATTGAGAGACGTGGGAATTCGTGATGCAAAAATAAAGAAACAGCTCACTTCGCTGATGGGTGGTAAAAAGAGTCAAGCTATCTGTAGAAGGGCCCCCTTAGATTTTAGATCAGGGCACAAGGCCGTGACCAACACGCTTCACGTGACTGTTTAGTCACCATCGCACAAAAGTGAAATGTCAATAAGAATCAATAATATATTCTACTATTTCCCTTTTAAGCCAGTTCTGCTCTTCCAGCATATCACTATCCATCTCCCGCTCCTATCGTCGATATCGTCACGAACAATACACTTACTCTTCAACCCCCAAGCTCTCCCCATCAGCCCATCATCTACCCACAATGCCGTCCGACGACCACGCGCGGTTTGACTTCACCAGGAATGTCGTGAAGCGTTTTGCGAGCGAAGAGGCCGCTCAAGGCCTCGCACAAAAGGAGCCAAGTTTGGCTCTTACAATTGAAAATGCTTTGATAATCACCGTTGAAGATCTTCTACATCGTCATCCACTACCCACAACTTGCGTCAACGGCGCCGCAGAGCTGACGAACCAGCTGAGACCTTTTTTCAACGAGTTTTTTCTATCTCATCTCTCTGACGCAGCGTTCAACTTTGACAATTTGACCGGAGAATCCGAAGAGAGCGTTTCCACCATGTTCTTCGCGACGGAGTCTCCTACATCATGGCTTTTTAAAATCGCCTACGCGATGGCCGCGGCCGCTGAGAGAGCAGCGGACTCGAATTTCAATCCCCGCCGCACTCATACGAGTGCGGCCATCTCGGAGACGGCGCCAGAGAGAGCCAGTCCACGCCAAACAACACAAGCTGATAACCTGGCTACGACTGCTCCCACAGCGGCTACTACATCGCCCGACCCAACTCCTCTCGTCTCCTGCCCGATTGTCGATATCACTCTCGTCGGACCCACGATCAAGTCGGCATGGAACTCAAACGCCCTTACTCGGTCAATGGAGCAAGAAGCCGCCGCTCCAGTCATCCGCAATCCAGCTTGGACACCAGGAGACTCTATCCTGCCATATTACCATGGCACAACATCGCCAGAGCTGGGTACAATGCCAGCATATGCGCAACACGAGGTTGCCATAAACATCACCTACTCTGACGCTACGCCTCAAGTCCTACAAGGCATGGTCACCCGCAACCAGATGGTACCTACCCACAGCACGCTGCCAGTGATCTACACTGGGTTCAGCCCGCTCAGGTGTGTTCTGTGGGCCCTGTTCCACTCTGACGTAATCTCGAATATACCGACAGCGAGTTCGACAATCCACTACTTGGCGTTCCCATGGGATTGCCCACGCCGACCCCCAGCACACCACCATCGAGGCGTCCGTCTTCTCAAGTTCTGTCCGGATCCCGCAAGAATGAGTACCATTTCCACATTCATCCTGCCGAATGGGCGCCAACAAGAATGGATCCGACAAGTTAGCACCATTGGTGTTCCACCACACAATCCGTAAATCCATTGCCATTCCTGGTCAAAGCGGCCCGTACTGTATAGCTAACCAATCCACGTACAGACTTTCTACATCTAATGGAGGCCCAACGGCGACCCTGTGGGCGCTCTTCTCCAACTTCCACCGACAACCAGCGGACACCCCATGGCCCTCCATCCTCCACTGCTACGAGGGCGACCAGCAGGTCAGAATGCTCAAATACTTCACCAAGCAACTTTGGCGGACAATATGGCATGATAGAGATTCCCGTATCCTCAATGATGGTTTGCGTATGAATATGGCCATTAGTTTCACGATAACAAACCCAGCAGACCCCGCTGGCAAGGAAAGAAAGGGTGAAGATGGAAAGCAAGAAAGTCTTTAGAAGAGTTTCAGGCACCAACCAAGGACCCTCGTAAGGAAATTATCCTCCATTTTTCAGGCCAACAACGACGCGCGGGCCTAATAGGATAGGCGTCTACTCATACTCGTGCCATATCCTATTTTTTGTGTCAAATTTTGATCCCCCACACATCACCCTATGCTTTTTTTTTCTCAGTTTGCAGTAGAGACAGGGCTTGATGTAGGGGGGTGGTAGGCTCTGTGACTAGCTAAATATAAGGAAGGGGAACTTGGGTTGGTGCGTTGATTTATTATCCGATTGGTACAAAAATTCATTTCTATTTACTACCTTGCCAGGCCGAATTATTCTCCAACGATGTGTGAGGGCCGCTTTGACTTAATCGTGCGAGCGTGTGGCCACTCTTCAAAGGTCTTCAAGGCGTCTGCGGGATGCCTGGCAACCATTGAGTTGGGAATTCG
Source organism: Ophiostoma sp. CBS 140.51 (assembly GCA_029298735.1). Classification (NCBI taxonomy): domain Eukaryota; kingdom Fungi; phylum Ascomycota; class Sordariomycetes; order Ophiostomatales; family Ophiostomataceae; genus Ophiostoma; species Ophiostoma sp. CBS 140.51. Next base: position 40,623 of record JANSLP010000078.1, on the reverse strand, counting down.
GTATTCAAAAATCGAGCAGGTAGTCCAGGGCACTTCCTATCATAGCGAGTCTTGCAAGAATATGCCTGCAGGCGACAAAAGATACGGCTCAAGCTTCAAGCAGGTCTAAGGCTGCGTGATGAGTCTGCTGCAATGCTCACGGTGGTCTAAAGTTAGCTAATAATGCAGTGATTGTGTAGCTCACTTAATGCATTCTTTTACTCAAAATCTAGGTGAATCTCGCTGGAAGGCCGTGAATACTGAGCCCCTCCTCCATTTTAGAGTCACGATGTTAATGTATGTAACGGTCACATTACTATTCGACTTTTTTCAAAAGAAAAAAAAAAAAAAAGAGAGAGAGAGAGAGCTGGCAAATAATCTAATGAGGAAGCGGGTTTTCCAGACAGTAAGCTAATGACGCAGGTAAGTGAATAGAACCAAGATTCAAATTAAAAATTGCATACGTGAGTGAGCGCAGGTACGACAGTTTTTACTACATAAGCAGTGACAAAGATCAAATAAATCTTGAAAATAAAAACAAAACAAAAAATCTCTCTCGTATTTTGCATAAATATGTAGGCCTGCCTCTTGGTTTCGTTTTGAAAAAGTATATTTGCTTACAAGACAGACAATCAGGAAGAAGTATTGCTGCAACCTCGGAGCACAACCCAACATGTGCGAAGATCACTTCTGTATGTTGATGTGGGAGTGCGGCCACTCGACTAAGGCATTCAAAGAGAGCCGTGGCTGCACTCGTGGCTACCAGTGAGTGCAGTTGTGTAGCATTCGGCACCAGGTGATCTTGTCGACGACCTGGGGTCGTGCACTTATTGTCGGCAGAGACGCGGAGGATACTACTACTACCATAGATAATCGACGCTCTTTTTTGCGAAAGGTTAATTGGAGTTAAAATAAAACGATAATTTATTTTGCGGTCAAAAGTGCTCCTTCCTTAGTCAAAAAAAAACACTTTGGTGTGTACTGGCGATATTAGTAGAATTGGGCCTGATAGCGGAAATAATAGCTCCTTCCTCAACTGAAATAGAGTTGTGTTGTGTTTATCGGCAATACTGACAGAATTGGGACTGAAAACGGAAATAGCAGTGTCTATTTGATGCAATGCAACTATTGGCGATTTTAGTAGAATCGGGACTGTGAATGGAAATGGCTGTGTTATTTAGAAGGCAGGTGCGTGGTGTGCTCCTTCCACAGTCGGACAAAGAACGATATCGTATTTATCGGCTATAGTAGCTGAAGTGGGAATGCCTCCAACCCTTATATTGCATAAGTTGTAGGGCCTGGGGAAAGGACTATAAACGAGGTTTTTCTGTTTTTTTTTTACCTTTGTCAACTCAACTTTCATTATATTTTATTCCATATTTTTCGGTAAAAAAAAATCCGTGTTCTTGTTCGATAGATAAATAAATGAAAATATTGGCCAACATGAAATTTTTGAAGGAAGCTCGAGGAACTCATACTCTACAGTCCTCAAAAAGTTTGCAAGAGGTCGTTTGATGCAACTGAAATATACCGTCACTATTCTCATCCTCACATATTGTGCCCCTTTTCATGGTTTATTTACATTATGTGGAGACTTTGTATCTGGCGAGGTGGTGGTTCGTTCCAGAATGATTAGTCATTTTAAAGGTCGCTAAAAAGACCCATTTTACGTACACGTGACAGACCCACTCTCTCAGGCGACCCTTTGAGCCTTCCCCGTGTTCCACTTTATGGCCATTTCCGCGCCGCTCACTTCTCCATCTCATCTCTGTCACTTCCCAACTCACAACATCAGTTGGCTCACCACCCACGCCGCCCCGATTGCGACTCCCGACACCCAACGCTGCAGATGCCGATGTCGACGCGGCCGACCGGTCCCCTGTCGCCTTGTACCGACACATAATACGGCAGTCTTCCAACTTTTCAGGGCGCGCCTTGCTAGCTTGCCGAGAGCTTTCCATCTGCCGAATCCGTTGCTCCACCGAAACGCGATTTTCGACGACCTCGACCTCCTTGACCGAACGACGACACACTCCAGCTGACCGATACACGCTGTTTTCGTGTCTTTTTATACCTCAAGAGCTGTATATTCCCACACACCCGAAGTACCCGACTGTTACCAGCACCTGTCAGCATAGACAGCTGCCGGCGCATTCTCGAAGCTCTGATCGAAAGCTCCGGCCGAGCGCCGAATAGTATCCTCGAAGCAGCTCCCGATCTACCTCGAAGCTGGTTTCGACTTCGTTTTCTCTCGCGAAGAACTCTTCGTTGGATATAGTCTTTCCCTCTTTCCACTCATTTGGAGCACCTTCCTCACACTCCCGCTGTGCCGCAACGTTTCTTTTTTGGCATCGTCGCGTCCTCTTCACATCCTTGTCACCTTCCCATCACTTACACGCACATGTGCCCATGACCCTTGCACACGACACCCACCAGTCCTCTCGCCACTACAATTGTCCGTCAATAGGGTGGGGGAGCTGAAGGGGAGAGAACAATGAGCGACCGCGTTCCAGAGCAGGACTCGTTCAGGAATGAGCCTCAATGCTACAATTGCGGCATCACCGGCCACCAAACGATCGCCTGTCCGGAGCCAACCCGGGCCGTTCCAGCGTGAGTAGAGATGGGGGTGCTATCTTGACAGTCTCGAACAGCCTGTTGGACCACTGCTAACCTCCACAGCGGCCTTGAGGCTCACCGCAAGCGCCAGGCGTCCAAGGACAACAACTTCAACAACCACCACAACAACAATAACGGCGGCGGCCGACGCAGCTTCAGCAACCACAACGGCCCCGCGTCTTCGCAGAGCCGGCATGCCAACGGCATGGTCGTCACACGCTACCCGCCGCCTCCGGGCTCGGGCGGTCCACAAATCACACACTACCCGCAACCACCCCAACAACAGCCTCCACCGCCGCCCATGACACAAGCACCGCCTCCTCCTCCTCCTACACTCCCTCCTCCACCTCCTCCGCCATCATCCGGTAACGGAGGCACACCGTCTTACCACCACCAGTCTCAACAACACCATCCACACCACTCTCCATACGGCGGGCACCACCCACAGGGGCACGAGTCATGGCAGTATCCTCAACAACAGTCGCCTTATAATGGTGGCCAATACACACCGGGCGGCGGTCCTCCCTCTGCACCGGCCTCGGCACCGCCCAAGTTCCCGTCCTACGACTCGTACAACAACAACAACAGCAACAACAACAATAATCACCATCACCAGCATGGACCGCCATCAGGACCTGGCTCTGCCGGTGGACCGCCTCCTCCCAACGCGCCCTACTACAACCAGCACTATGGCCCGCCGCAGTCTGACTACTTCCCCAACCCACCACCAGGCGTGATTGGACCTCCTGTTGGACCTCCACCGCCGCCACAGTATGGTGGTGGCCACTCCTACCCCTCTTCCTTACCACCGCACCCTCCCCAGCCACAGCACGCCTATCCTGGAACACCAGGTGCGTATCAACCGCCAGGCTACATGTCGCATCCAGGAGGAGACCAGGGCCAGTACCCCCCTTCTGCTTCGTCAGCCCCTCCCGCTGCACCCATGTTCAACGGTGGCAATGGAAACAACAACAGCCCATGGCGCAATAATGGCAACAACAATAACAATAGTAACAAGCGCGGTGGCGGCAACTTTGGCAACTACAACAACCAGCACAACAACAACCGCGGCAATCATCGCGGCGGTGGCTTTGTGCGTGGACGTGGCGGCCGATTCCCGAGTGGACAGTTACATTCTCCTGGCGGTGCACAACATGCTGGATCGCCACCCACCGGTCCGGCCATCCCCACCGGCCCAAGTGTTGGCACACCAAATTCCAACGGTGCAAACTGGGCAGACAAGTCGCCACCAAAGCCTGAGACGAACAACAAGCCGGCGACGCCTGCAACCACGACTCCCATGATGCACAAACTGCCAGAACGGCCACCAGGGATGCCGCCAAAGCCACCGACACCCATCTCCATGAAGGGCGGTGGAAGACCAGGCGCGGCTATGGGCCACAACCACAAGCCACGAGACGACACCAATTCACATCATCACGGACAAGAATCGCCGAGTGTCCATCCAGGTGGTGACCACCACGATACAAGCAATCTCCATCAGAAGCGTGGACGTGACGACTACTTTGGCAAAGACGAAGATCGCGGTGACAACAAGAGGACACGGCCATCGCCAGCTTTTGGCTCGCCACATGGCCATCCTGGTCCCACGACGCCACGTGGACCGAGTGCAAGCCTGAACAGTGGCGGTGCAGCCACATCACCACATGCTCCTGCTGCTTCTTCCACAGAATCGCCCAACCCTGCTCGCACAGGCGACCGTTTTATCAACAAGATCCCAACAGGACCGCGCAACGGACCCAAGGGACACAACAACAACAATATGCCGCCGTCGGGTCCCAATGGTCACGGTGGTCTGGCCTCCAAACTGCCTGGTGGTCTGCCGTCTAGCCTGCCCGCTAACCCTGTGTGGGCCAACCGTGCCAGCCGCATTCTGAGCTATGGACAGCAGAAGCCCGGGGTGACTGCAGTGAACGAGCCAGTTGTGCCTTCCACTAAAATTCACAGCCCTGCCAATGGCACGGCCGGCATCAACATTCCCACAGGACCTCGCCTGCTGTCGGCTGGTCCCGTGCCTAGCAGTCTACCGTCCCGCCCGCCGCCATCCGTCCTCAAGGGCGCGGACGGCCGGAGCACGAGCCGCAGTCTGAGCCAAACCGGCGATGCCCTCAGCCATACGTACTCCCGCAGTCGGTCACGCAGTCGGACCGTCCAGGCAACAGATGACCACAGTCGTGGAGATCGCAGCTGCACACGGACGCACACGCGCAGTCGTAGCAGGACCCCGCAGAGTCGCAGTCGCAGCCGCAGCGGAAGCAGGACGAGAAGTAAGAGTCGCAGTCGGAGTAGTTCACCGCTCGACGATCTCGAACTGGCCATGCTGGGTATGGCCCAATCGGCCGGGGATCGTTCGTCGGGGAGGAATGGCAGCAGAAGCAACGGAAGACGTGCGCGGAGAGGAAGTGCCGATACTGACGGCAGCCGGTCCCGGTCGCGGTCACGTTCGCAGACCCGTTCTCGATCTCGTAGCAGATCCCGCTCACGCTCGCACAACGGCGAAGACAGCGATGCTAGCAGCAGCCGGAAGAAGCGGATGCGCAACGTCAATGGGCGCATCCCCAAGCGGCGGCGACCGAAAGAGTCGTCTGTCTACAGGTCAGTACACTCACACATATTATTTTTCTGTGCACGTTACTTGTTACTAACTGCTGCAGCCGCCGCTGGTAATACTTTGGTGTTTTGGTTTATTGGCCATTTAATAATTATTTTCTCATTTTCCCATTCATTCGAGGCGTAAAGATGCATTGGTTCTGGGCGAGGTCGTTTGGAAATTTCTACTATACTGTACACTGTACTGTACTACTACTATTACTATTGCATCTGATATATCTGTTTTTTTAATTACTCGAAATTCATAATGTTAATTGGGTGTCCATCGACGCATTCATTTTTGGTAGTTATTTTATTAGGTGACGCTCTTACACCGAGCACATATTCCCTTTGTTCACATGAAGAGGCACCTGCAGGTGTGCGGTTGTTGGCCTCCCTCGACAGCAGTCAACATGTGTTTCATGAACAAAGAAAGATGCCTCGGATACTGCACCCAGCATCAACACATTGCATCTTCCGCATCACCAGGGTTATCACCCGTCTATCTTCTTCGCACCCGGCCCTTGCTTTCATGCACGCTGATCCTCCAGCAGAAAACACAATGGTATGTATGTTCTGAGCCACAGCACTGCCAGACAAGTTCAAACACGAATATGAGCCTGCATATCGACAGAGCGCAACCAATATCGTGATGTTCACCTGAGGCGGACATTGTTCACATCGCGAAAATAAAGGCAGTCATAATTCTGTTTAATGGAGTTTGCCCTGCTATCATTCACTCCATTACTTTTCTTCCCTCATCACACGCAACAACAACACGCTCTCTCCTCCAAGGATCTCTTTGCAAGAGCGAGTCTTGCAAAGAGATCCTTGGCTCCCAATCCTCTTCGACTCTCCATTTACAGGTAAAGTATCACCCACAAAAACACTCTTTAGGTTCGTACCCATTTTGATCAGTTAAGATGGGTGCTAACCAGTCACACCCCCCTTCCCCCTCTTCCCACTGCCACCACCGTCCCAACTCGCCTCACTCAATACACTCCGGTCACTCGGTTCACTCTACCCCGGCTGCTCTGTCTCTGACTCGCTGCCACACTGCCCATCACCGTACCACTCCGTCTCCCTCTTCTGGCACTTACCGTGAGATCCTCATGGCCCAGGGCCAGATCCAGACCATTATCCCTTCCCACTACACCGAGCTGGCTTACGCTGACAATGATATCTTTGGTACGAACCACGGCAACAACGGCAACGGCCCTTACCACGCTCCCTTCCTGACTGGCCCTGACCCTTTTACGACTCAACGCCGCCGTGCCACTCGTACCCGGACTTCTCCCACGGCTGCCCCTGGTTCCCGTCGCGAGGCCATGCTTCGTTGCCAGGCTCCTCCTCCGTCTCCTTCGTCTCACTCGCCGTCTTCGTTCAACTCTCGCATGGTTTCTTTCCGTGACGTTGGTTGCCCGCCGCCTCTGTTTACCACTCTTCCCCTCAAGACTCCTACTCTGCCCCCGGCTCCTCGTTACCTTGTGACGCCTCGCCCGAAGAACGCTCCGCCTCGCAAGAGCCGGTTCCGTGAGGAGTTCTAAAGGCTATTTCTAGGGACCTGTCTCATCTGACTAGACTGATTACGAACGGTAACGCTACATGGTGAGTTTCAAAACACATAAAACTAACAAAACCCCGAAAAACACCCATAAAACTCACAACAAGAAAAACACCAACGTCGAGCTGAGCACTCTTTTGCTACTCCCGAAAATCTCGAGCCGAGCACTCCCTTGTTGCTCCCGATATTACATGGTAAGTCTCCTTTGTCTAACCACTCACACTTCTGTGCACAAGTCTTCGTCGTGATGGTGATGATGGTGCTGGTGTAGATGTTGTTGTGTCGGTCTCGGATGTGAGAGTTCCTGAGGGTTGCTCCTGGGGTTGCGATGAGGCTGTCGCTATCGATAATCTGACGGCCTGGATGGCCAGACAGCTCGCGCAAATAGGTCTTGTAGCCCTCCATTGTAAAGAAAGGCCGGATATCCGGGGAAGCAACATGCCGAGCGGGTGTGTGAGGGAGGAGATGCGACGTCAGAGGTCGCGTGAGGAGGAAGAGAAAAATAAAGAATGAGATCAGGCACGACCTGCGGCCACCGCTACGGGAATGAGGTAGAATGCGGGGATGCATGTATCGCGTTCATGAGGGAAGGACTCTGTGGAGGGCGGAAAAGAGCTCAAACTGGAGTGCGCTGGGAGCTGTGTAGTTGCGTTGATCTTGAAAAAGATCTAGAAGCTTTTCGCTGAACGCTCTTTCAAGGCTGCAAAGGGGAAAAAAATTTAGTGATTCCATTGGCCACTAAGAGCCACCTTGCCTGGCAGGTGCGATCCGCTAAATTCGGGTGCCGTTTTGGTCCCTGTTGAACTTGTGTTGTGGAAAGAGCGCTAAGCGTCGGCTCAAGCTACCCCTCTAAAACGAAGAGCTTCCAGACAAACGTCATACCTCTTTGGCGCTCAACAAACAACAGGAACACATCGCGACCTTCAAACGACAACACTACAGAGGAATTGTTTTACGAACGACAAGAAAGAACCTGTCGAAATGTCACATCATTGCCACGATGAGCACACCGGTGGTGGCGGCCACGACCACCATGGCCACGGCCACGGCCACGATCACGATCATGACCATTCCGACGACGTCACACCCGCCCTGCAGTTCTCCCTCTACCAACACGTCGATTTCGCGCAAGTTGTCACCCTCAACGAAGCTGAATCAGGCTCCGGGCGTGCTATCGTGCAAAAGACTTGGGACCAGCGGTTGGAGGATGAGCCAGAACTCGCCAGTGACGTTGACGAACAGCTTCTCATGCACGTTCCCTTTACGGGCCAAGTCAAGCTGCACTCCATCTTGCTACGTACCTCTGCATCTTCAGATGCGCCCCGTACATTACATGTCTTCCAGAACCGCGACGACCTCGATTTCGGGTCTGCCGAGGAAGAGGCCGATGCCAAGCATGCAACACAGACGTTTGAGCTGGCGCAGACGTCCGACATTCAAGAATTTTCCGTCAAACGCGCCATCTTTGGCCAAGTGCGGCGGCTGACGCTCTTCTTCCCGGACAACTTTAGCGACGGCGAGCAGGATGTGACGCGGCTGAGCTACCTGGGCTTCCGCGGCGAGTGGATGCAGCTGGGCCGTGCACCGGTCAACATTTTGTACGAGTCAGCAGCAAACCCCGCCGACCACGCACTCAAAGGCACATCGGTAAACCAGATGGGTAGCAACATTGGTGGTGGACGAGGAAAGTAGAAGCAGGAGGTTGAGGGAGGGGGGCTGTGGGTTATTGTGAATGTGTACGAAAAAGAATGGACTGGTAGCGGTGGACCAAAAGGAAAGAATGCATTGTAACGCTATTTATGAATTTACCGAATTTTATCACGGCCAAATGAAAGCCAAATATTAACCAAACTTCGTATCTTGATATGCTCCCTCCCCCTACATGAAGTCATCCTCCCAGTCCTCGTCCCGGTTCTGGTTGCTGGCCTCCTCCATGTTCTCCTCGGTAAATATATCGTCATATGCGTGGTCCTTGCGGTACTTGATTTCCTGCCGCTCCTTGGCGATACGGGCATCCTCCTTCTTGCGCGCAAGCTGGCTAGCCTGCAAACGCTTGCGCAGCCCCCGCTGCCGGTCTTCCTTCTCCTGCCGCAGATCCGGGTGCTTCTCGACCTTGGTCTTGTTGAGCCGGTTGACAATGACATTTTCCCGCTGCGGTACAAGGACACGCTTAACCTAAGTATGGGTGAGTGAGGTGCACATATTTTTAGGACCACCCTTTCACAAAGAAAAAATGACGCACCTTCTTCTGATCCTTGAAGCTGACCTGACCCACGGCCATGCTACCGTCCTTTTTCAAGTTCGACCATGGCGTGTAGATGATTGTAATGTTGTCCTTCTTGTTGCCTGAGGGTGTTAGCAGTGTTTTCTGTCTATTAAACTTTTTTTCCCCCGGAAATTCAAACAGACTTGGAGACCAATACGCACCCTCGATGGAGTTGGCTTTGGTCAACTGCGCCAGATCCTTGACCAGGTCTTCGGGAATGCTCTCCCACGAGTCACCCTCGGGCAGTCTCAGATAGATATGTGCACTGGACAGCTTGTCGACGTGGAACTAAAGGAGTTAGATGGCACTTCAGATTTTGTTTTATTTTCCTTAATGATTGAGACATACCCTTGAATTGTCAGTCTAGGCTCATCGCACACTACTCTCATGAGATTTGGAGTATACTCACCAGACGTCCTCCTCCCAGCCAAACCTGATCAAGTCCTCATCTGCCAGCCACACACACACACGTCAGCTTTTATTCGCCCAAGGATGAGTCGCTATCGTAGGCCCAGGATATGTAAACGCCATGTCTAGCACCTCATTCGCCGTACTTTCAAACTTGTCCTTGCCGACGTAGATGTACGCCGACGGGTCCACGACCGTCGATGTGAAGTAGTACACCATTTTGGGCCGGCCTCGTGAATTTGCACCTCGCAGAAGCAGACGGTAGCGATTTCTCGTCGACTCTCTCTTGTGTGGGCGGTAGAGAACGGTGAACCGAGTGACGTGCCTGCTTGGCGAGAATTTGGGCTTTGAGCCAGTATGCATTTAGGCACACCTATTATTTGGCGCTTAAGTGAATAATTGCTTGCCAGCCATACCACGCTAGCAGATAAGCGGGCTTGAGCTTTCCCTTGAATTTTTTCTCACTAACCACACGAATAGCTTCACAGGCGAAAAATCATTCGACAGCAGACGAGGTGCTTCGCACGCGACCGAACCAACACCGAGCAACTTTCCGAACGGCGCGCAAACGACTCAATTGGCTGTGCCGTATCACGACACACCTTTTACCGCGCTCTCCGACCGACCTCCTCTCACCCTCTCTCCCACACAACCACAATTCACAATTCACAATGGCGCCCCGGTTACTACCGCGGTGCTGGGCTGGCCTGCAGCGGGCAACTGCCACAACGACGACAATGACAATGACGGCAGCAGAGGCGACAGCAGCAACGTCAATAGCAACACATACAGCAACACCGGTGCTGTCCGTGGCCATGGCCGGCCGCTTGGTCGAGGGTCGTCGTGGTGTCAAGTATGGATGGAGCACACTGCCGCGGCGAGGCTCCAAGCCGACGCGATTCAACCAGCAGACAGCCGGCCTGCCAGCACCGACGACGGGCCCCGCGGCCGCACTGAAGCGCAAAGAGAATACGACGCCCCTGCGGACGGGCGTGCTGGCCACTAAGCGCGGCATGACAGCTTTTTACAGCAAGAGCGGCTCGCGCATCCCCTGCACGATCCTCGAGCTCGACAACGTGCAAGTCGTCGCCAACAAGACCCGCGCCAAGAACGGCTACTGGGCAGTGCAGATTGGCAGCGGAAACAAGCGGCCGGCCACGGTTACGGCGCCGCAGTTGGGCTACTACGAGGCGAAAGGCATAGCGCCCAAGCAGCATCTGGCCGAGTTCCATGTGCGCAACGAGTCAGGTCTGCTGTTGCCTAGTGTCACGATCCAGCCCGACTGGTTCCATATTGGCCAGTGGGTCGACGTGCGATCCAACTCACGCGGTTTCGGTTTTGCTGGTGGTATGAAGCGCCACGGCTTCAGTGGCCAGAACAAGACGCACGGTAACTCGCTGAACCACCGTACGATTGGTACGACGGGTCCCTCGCAGGGCAGCGGTAGCCGTGTCATGCCGGGCAAGAAGATGCCGGGTCGCATGGGCAACGAGCGCGTGACAGTGCAGAACCTCAATGTTTTGCAGGTGGATAACGACCTGGGCATTGTTGTTGTCAAGGGTGCTGTGGGCGGCCCCAAAGGCGCGCTGGTCAAGATCTCGGACGCCATCAAGAAGCCGCAGCCGGCAGCAGCCTTTATCGAGAAGACGCGGGCCATTGTTGAGGAGCGCTCGCCGCTTGCAGCCGAGCAGCTGGAGGCGGCGCGCAAGCGCCATCTGGAGCTGAAGGAGGCGCGCCGCGAAGGCCGCATTGCCGAGCTATTGTCGCGTGGTTTCTCGGATCTGTCGATTGAGGAGGGCATTGCGCTGGAGGAGGGCGAAGAGGCCGAGTTCGAGGAGGAGGCTGCATTCGAGGCACCAATCCCGGAGGCCGCTCTGGAGACGCCGACAGAGACACCAGCACCAAGAGCGTGACCGGCGAGATGACGGGCTGTAGGGAGGGAGGATGAAAGAAAAATAGCGACTGTATATTCTCAAAAATTCGAGGGATTCTCGTGTACCGATAGTAGTATAAACATTGTATTGACACATCTTTTACGTTTTTATTGTGCACTGTATTCGTCACTTGTTGTTTGCCACAAGTTGCATCGTCTTTGCAGTATTTACTTTTCATTTTCTCATGAATAATGGATATGTGTACATTGAAGAAGAGAGGTAAGCCGAAATGCAAAAGCTGCGAAACAAACACCTAAAACTCGCAATTCTATATTCCAGCCGAGATAGATACGGCTCGTTCATGCAAGCCCACTTTTGATATTTTACAACAAACAATGCTCATTCCCATTACCGCTTCGTCGGTTGCCGGAATCCACGTGTCTCCTTCACGGGCTCCAGCGCATTCTCTGAAATCACGGCGCTGCCGTGCTCGCCATGGACACCACCTGGCGGCGGCACTGCGCCGAAATCCTCCACAAGAGCCTCGACATACTCCTCCGGCAGAATCTGGATACCGCGGAAGGGGTCGTTGGTCACGTCCTCCAGCAGATCAATCTTACGGCCGTCGCTCGTCTCCAGACTCCACTCAATCGTCTCAAAAACACCGCGTGCTGTCGGCCGGTGGCTCGTGAAGCGCATACGACCGCTGTTGCGTGTGCCCTTGACCATGAAGTTTATGTCGATGCGGCCGCGCATCTGGTTCATCTCGCCGGCAATCCACGGGATCCGCTGCTGGAAGTAGACCTCGTCGCCCAAGTAGGCGCGGGCTTTCGGTGACGTGCGAAGAGCATAGAGCGTAGAGGCGACGACAGGGCTCGAGGCCTTTTGGTAGTTGAAAATGGCGACACTGCAGCCGGCAATAATCAACAGGAACCAGGGCAGTGTGCGGGACCAGCGGAAACGGCCTTTGACGACATCCGGCAGCTCGCGATCGGCTCGCCGCTCCATGAGCGGGCCATCGCCAGGGCGTGGTGCGGAGACATATGTGCGACGTCCGACGGACAGGAACTGAGAAGAGACAGAGGAAGAGGCGGGAGAGGAGAGGAGTAGATGAGCCGGGCTAGGCGCACGGGCGAGGCCGCCGAGACTGAGGCCGAGGGGCTGCCGTGGCCGCAGCAGGCCGGCTGTGAGGGCCTTTCTGCTGGCCGCTGTGGACATCATGGTCGAGTGTGTGTGGTGGATGCGGTATAGAAGAGTAGAGGAGGCGCAGTTGGAGCCGTCCTCGGGTCGTTTGGTGTCCAGGCGGTCGAGTGTCGTCGGTGGTCGTTAAAATGGACTGATCTTCACCAAAACAGTTCACCCCACTGGAGAAAACCCCGTATCGCGGAAGCTTATCGATACCGTTTAGATGCATGATTGTGATGTGCTTTAGTGCATATACCTAAAACACGTCATGACAAGGCAGGCACGCGACGACATCTCAACCTTCAGACGGAAGGCAGAGGCGAAAAACAAAAGGGGTAATCTGGCATCTCTTTCCATACCATTTTGCGATGGAAATAAGGTGGCATCGTCCTTTTTACTGAACCAAAAGCACTCCGAGTTTGCAACTTTTTTACGACTCGCAAACATGGACAAAGCGCGCCTACGCCGCGCATTCCGTTACGTGACCGACGACGACGCCAACTCGGACGAACCGGAAGTTATGGATGAAGAGGGTAAGCCACCTCTGTTCTATTGTCCTAAAGGACGCCTGCTGACCATTTAAGAACAAGACACACTTATCCAGTCGCTCGTCGAGCAGAACCAGAAGCGCAATGAGCAGTTCCGCCAGATCCTCCTGGCCGTACCCGCTTTGGCTGCGATCCCCTTTCTCATCGCCTGCTTCCTGTCAGGGTTGCCCTCAACTGCCATAGTGTCGTTGCTGGGCATCTCATCGCTCGCCGCCACGGCGTTCCTTGTGCACCAGCAGACGCCCACCAAGACGGGCATACGCGTGCTGGATGCGTGGAGCGGCGCCGACGTCAAGGGCAAAGGCCGCGAGGTAGCGCCCGCCTTTCGTCTGTCTGACTGGTCAGGCGCAGGCGGCCGGCCACCACCGTTGGAACAGTATCTGCCCTTCTTGAACCTGGGCCTGTGTGCCATGCTCTTGCTGTCGTTGTTTGTGCCCAGAGGTGCATCCTCAGCAGCATCCAGCACGCCGTACCAGCTGCTGGGCAGTCTGCCTGCGGCCGTCTATGGCGTCGTCCTACTCTCAAAGGTTACCATGGCAGGCGTCGATCCTGAGCGGGAGCTAAACCGGCTACGTTATGAGTACAAGGGGGCGTGAGGTGGACGCGAGGCGGGACATCAATCAATGGAACAGGCAGTACGGAGGAGAAGAGCACGATGGCGCATTCTGTTTAGCGAGAGGAGGGATAACTTGAAACAAACATTCTTTCCATTTTTCGACGCCCGGCATCGCCGTTTACCAGCCTCCTGACCACTTTGACTTTCCATCACGAGCTTCTGTACAACATCGAATACGGATCTAGACGACACGATCAAGCATGCAGGCGGTTAGAGAACTGCAAAAAAGAGATGGAGAGACAGGGTTCCCCTGGACCTGTTCGTTTGATCTTTCCCAGCTCTGTCGTGGTTCTTCCCTCTGTCCTCTCCTCTTTTCCGTTCCCACTTTCTTTATTCTTTTTTTTCGTCTTCCTGATCCGGCCCGGTGCAGGGGCAGTGCGTGACACAGACAGCCCGCCTCAATTCATCATACCAGCCTCTCTGTATGTCGCACAAGACCGCGCCGATGCCCCAATGAGGTACCTGTACAGAGCCGTTGTCCTACGTCTCTGGCCTAAATCGCTTTGGCCGGCTCGGCTGGCTGCATATCTGGCTGGATGGGCTGATCAAGCCAGAAAAGATTTACCGGAGAGGTGCACCTTGAATCCTAGCGAGGAAAAGTATCAGATTTACACAACAAAAGAACGTATAAAGGGGAGATGAGGGTTGTGAGAAGAAGGAAAAGAACGGCATGGAAAAACAGTATGGTGGTACGACCTCACGAGGTCACACCAGGCTGCTCGCGGTCACGAAGCATGTGCCATCCTGCAATAGTTCTCTCCTCCCTCTGCCGTGCTCGCTGTGAATCGCCCTTTGCGCGTTATTAGATCCGAGTACGTGCAACTAGCGAAGGAGGTTAGAGGATATAGGGGGGATAGAAACAAAAAGGGCAGGAAGAGAAAGCAGAGGGATGGCCATTTCGCGGTACACCGACAATGGCACACGGCTTTCGTACGAATACACATGCATCCTCTTTCTTAATTCTTGAAGCACGGATTTCGAATTTCGAGGTATCACGACGTACAGAAAGCCGTAAGAGGTGACAAAAGTAAAAGCGAACAAAAAGGAAAGTTTAGAAGCAAGGAAGATATGTTCTTGCCTACGGACTTTCCTCGTTGCCGACATATGCCTCCTTTAATTACGGCTCACGCCGTGATTGAAAGGGATGACAATGAACACAGGGGAAACAGAAAAGAGGGTGTGAAGCCGTTTCGTAAATCACCACTTGGGGGCCATCCCATCTCAAAAAGAAGCCCCCCCGAGGCCCCTTGCAGACAGGCACAAAATACAACACACAGACGCACACGTGTAATTCTGGCAACATCCCTTATTGTTTTGCCACGTTCGTTTGTATGCAGGGCGACTTTAAAAAGCAGATATTTTAAGATGCCGAGAGGGATAGTCGACGGTCCTCATTTCACATTGTACTTGCAGCTGCACGTGAAGGTCGGGTCTTGTAGGGGTTGTCGTCAATTGACCAGAATAGTTCTCGGCGAGACAAACAAAGACATGCGGCTTCGTCTATCTCTTGGTGTCCCGACTTCCCCCACAGTTCCAGCCCTCTTTCTCAGTCATTGTCAGTCATTTTTAGTTTGTCCCTCTACTGTGGCTCACTACCGCTTTCCTTTCATTTCTTTTCTTTGTTTATTTTGAAATTTATCTTTATTTTTATCGTTGTTTTTCTTCTCTGTTTACTTTCATCGTGTCTTTTCAATGCTCTTTTTTCCTTCTCTTTTCCTTCTTCTGCCTATTGGCACGTCGGGTTAATGAGAATATTAATCTAAAAAGGTATTCGTGATGAGATCAATAAACAGGAAGGGAAGCTTTCTGATATTGTATCCCATTGCGATGCAAAGGCCAGGAATGAAAAAGGGAATAATTCTGGTCTATGATTAGTGTTCCTTATTGTCCTCCGCGTATCGTTCCCCAAACGGCAATGTGTCCCAGTGCAACGGTGAGATCCTTTCTACCAAGGAGATGGGGAGCTTCCTGGCTCTCGTCCTTTTTGCCTTTTTGCCTTCCCTCCCCTTCCTATCACAGGAGTCTTATGAACCTGGCAAGACCTGGCTTTTTTCACACTCTTTTTCAATGCACAATACGACGCACATGTGGAGTGGCTCCCCTGTCAGTTGCATTTCTGTCGGGACCGATGGTTGTCCATTGGAGTAGGATAGGGCAAGGGGGGGTTGATGCTGCAGTCTGACATTCAACGAACAGGGGCCGGGGCTTCCAGTCATGGCCCAGTGGTTCCTGTTCCGGTGAAGCTACCCTCGGGAGCCCAGTCTGCCGATCACCAAGAATGGCAGATTGAGAGAGGCCTACCACCAGCAAAGGACGAGTGGCTTTGCCGCTTGGTTGAGGATAGGAGATACAAGTATGTGTACGACGTACTGTGTATATCATATTAACGAGAGTGGAAACAGGCGGTGATTGGATGCAAGAGAAAAGACGACGGCAAAACTGTCTGGTTTCTTCAGCCAGAACTGACAGGCATCCGAGCGCAGCGTTACACTGCCGATTGCAACGGTGAGCGAGCGCCCAATGCAGAGAGAGAAGGTGGTCGGAAAAAAATCAAAAGAACTTGCCAGCTTGCTCACAGGGCTGGGTTGCAAAGTAAAGAACAGGCCATCCATCGGCTTGTCAGGGGAAGCAATTGGAGAACTACTGTGTACGAAGTAGAGGTTGGAGCACGCTCCCATACGGAGAGCGGAATGGACGGGACATATGCTTTGACCTCTGATCCTCCGATTCAGGTGCCTTGCAACCTTTTTGGTTCTCATATTTCTCTTGTTTTTTTTTAACGGATGCGTGCATTTTCTCAAGCGAAGAGGAGCGGCAGGCAACCAGTACGGAAGATCCCATTGTAAGAGATATTGCAAAGTAGGTATTGCTGTCACGTAGTACATGAGGGGATAGGAGGGCAAAGAAGTAATAATGTGATAATGAGCAAGTGGTAGCATATGGTTTCTTTGCTTCTTTTTACCTGTTTTCCGCTTACGGGGAATATATGATATGTTTCAAGAGAGCTTTGTCCGATGCATGCTGTGCAACATAAGCTGAAGGAGAGTATACCGTGGGAACAAACAAGAAGGCAAAGAAAGGAGAGGCTGGAAAGGAAACAGCGTAAAAACAGCGAGGAGATTTAGAGGGGGGATGTGAGACCATGATCTAAATAGCTGCAGGTGACCGAGTTATAGTACTGTGTACTCATAGCTGAGCTTTTAAAGATGTGGTATGGACAAATCGAGAAGGCTGGAGAAGGTCCGATCGTCAAGCCGTGAGCAATGTTCAGTGTTTTGTGTTTCAATCGGTTCTTTTGGCTGCTTGCAAGAGGGCCGAGCTCGACGGTGATCACAAAGAAGGTTAAAGTGATTTTCGTTGAAGAAACGCAGGCCGAAGTGAACTAATACTTTTACGGGGACGGTGCGGTCCTTGTCCTTTTGAATTGCTGTCTATTTGAAGCATTTTGTACCGTGCATACTCGGCAGGCAGCTTTTGTTGTTGGTCTGTTTCACGATCCAGCCGCGCCTCTGAAATAAACTCATAACAGGTTAGAAAACCCGAGCATTCGAGCACTTTGTTATTTCCTTGAGAGCAAAGACCGCAGAAGGAGCTTTCCTATGGGCGAGGAAACGGAAACCCGCTCAGGCCAGGCCCTAGCACCGAGACCGAGGAAATCCTCTGCAGGTGCAGCAGAGCCGAATCCTTCGCGTAGCGGAGCTGTGTGGACTAGGACCCGTCTCTCTCCAGATCCGGCAAGAAACTGGGGCGAGGAAAGAGAAAGAAGTGAAAAGTGAACTGTGTTTCTCGTCCTGAGATGTCCCGCTTTTGGAGAAGAGGAATTGAACACAGCATAAAAACAAAAACCAAAGTACTTGAATATCATAATATGACAAAGATAAAGAGGCCCGCGCGACAGTGGTCGATCTTGGCTGTTTGGCCCGCGGCAGTAAAGCAGACCGTTTCATGGGTTGACTTTAGCATCGTGCTGCATCCTCTTCTCGCCCTCTTCATTATGTCGCATTGGACGCGTCCTCTCAACGCTCTCAGACCCTGTCCAGACGAACTGCAACTTTGGTTCTGGTTCTGACTCCCGCTTTTCGGCCGGCCCTCTTTTTGCCTTTTCTGTCTTTTTTCTGCCTCTTCTCGCCTGCCAGTGCCAGCTGCCCGGGCCCGAAACGGAGGCGGAGAGGAGGGCTTGAGAAATACAAACATAGGCAGAAAAAACCACGCGGCGGGAGTGCGACGTACGATACACTCTGTAAAACATCGCGCACGACCAAGACTGCAGTGCACTGCTGTGATTAGGAGCGTATGTTTTCCACATGGCACCCCGGCAGATGCTTCCTTTTGTTCTTGTGATGTTTTCGCTTCCGCCATTTGCTTAGCCATTGTGCTTTCTTTTTTGCTTGCTTTTGTGTGCCGTGCTTTCTAAGGTCGTGATGGTCACGCTTTCCAGTCTTAGTCTTTTCAGGTGTATGCAACTTGCGATGCACTTATATCGTACTTGTATCCTTTTATTTACGTTTACATATACTCCGTAGTTGCACAAAACCTTGCACTTTTTTATATATATGTATTCTATTTCCATTTTTATCTTCCCGCTCAACATCCTCGTCCCTGGCTAGGCCCTGTCGACCTGTTAGCCCTCATATTGTTCCCTTTAAATTCCCAATTCCTTTACCCACTCCTGTTGTGCCTATTGCTGTTATTCTTGCCTTTTCCTACTCGTATTATCGGCCCATACCACATGCCAGGGGCAAGGCCAGGCCTAGGCTGGACGCCAACCACCACTATTGGCAACCCCTGTCCGTCTAAGTCGTCAGTGCTTTTTGCAGATTTCTATTGGTTTTTGGGCCCTGGATTTTGCCAGACTTACAGGGGCTCGCTTGTTTCGCTGTCTTTTTCTGTCTCTTGTTCTCTCTTGAGCTTTTATGCGTTTCTCCTCTCAAAACGCCTCTCGGGGCTCGTGCTGAGACTTGGGCTGGTGATGCCCATGACCGTGGCCCTGTTTCCCATTCTTTTGGTTTCTCTTTATCCATTGTTGTACAGTATTTATCTCTCGTTTTTTTTTGTACCTGCACGTATCTAAGCTTTCTCTGTACTATGTATGTTCACATATTTTTGTCCTGCATACCCTAGCCATTCTCGCCTTTTCCGTGATTTTCGTGCCCCTGTCCATCGTGCTTTCTCCACTCACCCCAGAATAGCCCTCGCTTCACATCTTTTTCACAGTTTCTCTATCTTGCTTGTCCTTTCATCTGCATTCCGACCTTCTCTATTAGTCAACTGGCCGTTCGACTTCCCGCAGATTCTCGTCTTCTTCCATTTCATCAAACCACACCATCACTGAACCTGCAACTGCTCACTGCCTTTTCCAGCTCTGTTTGCTTCTCCTGTATTCCTGTTTGCAGCAAAAATCCTTCTCATTGTTTTTGGCTGGAAACTAGGCCACTAGTCGGCCGTCCCTGCAGCTTGAACAGTTTCACAACGCGGTTTTTTGCTCTGTTTTTTGTAGTCTTGCACGCTCGCGCCGTGTCATTCTAGCCTCTCTTTGAGAGCTCTTTCAGCTTCTTATATGCATCTTATGTTTCGTCTTTCCCTGCTCTTCTCAGGCATCTTGCTCTTCTCGACTCCCCCATTGATTTTTCTTGTTTCCCTTTCACTCATATAAAGGTTGTTTATTTACCCTCAAGCAAAACTTACTCAGTATGTACTTTCACCATTGACAACTGCATAAGACGCTACTCAAACCCATCGTTGCCCGAGATCCCTCCGCGTCTTTTCTTTTCCATCAACACCGAAGGGCTCTTGTTATGTTGATGCTCCTCTAAATCCTTCACACCAACAACGAATTTGTACTCCCTGCAAACTACCGTGCGGCTCACAGCTTCTGAGCTTTCACTCATCTCACGCCGTGCACACCAACTTCGTGCAAGTGCACGCTTTCCCCTTGCAGTACGTTGTATTACCGTTCCTAGCGGCCTTGGTCTACCGTTGTATTTTACCTGTCCATCGCCCACTTCCCTGATCCACCCCTAAGATGGTCCTTTCCCTTTTGTCTCCTTTCTTTTTGGGCCTTTTACCCTTTTTGTTATTTTATTTTATTTTTATTGATTTCTTCTCTCTCCATTTTCAAGGGACTCAACTGTCCTTCTCCTCATTACATCGTCACCACCCTCTCTGCTTTTGTCGTCTTCACACGGGTGGTATTCAGCCTTCCTGCGAAACACCTGTTTGATGTTCTCCCGGGCCCTGCAGCTTTGATCTGCCAACAACACCCGGAGACCAGACGAAGGGTTCAATCGGAGCACCGTCGATTTTCCTGTCTCATGGGCATTTTTATTTTATTTTATTTTACCTTTTCCACATCCGCTTGGTATGTCTTATTTGCCCTTGCCTCGTTCATCCCCCCCTGAACGCGATAAGCTCACGTCGCCTCTTCCTTTGACGACTTGCTCCGCTTCTGCCCCGTTGTGACGTTGGCCGGCTCTGGTCAGTCTTTTGGACCAACACCCTTTCCTCTTTTTACCTGCCTGAGTTGTCCTCCACTGTGTTCTCCTCCTCTTTTCCCCCTGCCTGTCTTTTTTATTTTTATTTTTCTATTTGTGGTTTTACTTTCTCTTCACTTACATACATCATCTTGTATCCTCATTTCGTGTCAATATCTGACCTCCATCAAGTCCAATCCAACGTTTTTTCCTGTCCCATTTTCCCACATCGACACTTTCAGAAATCGCCAAACTGCTTGTTCACACCAGCTAAAGAGCCTCGGAGCTCTCCTTCCAACAGCCGGGCACCATGTCCCAGGACGGATCTCTCTACAGCGGCAGCCTCGTGGCCCTCGAAGGCCTTCCTGAGGCTGCTCTCGAAACCCAATTGCGACTGCTGCCCGCGTCATCGCAAATCCTCGTCTTGCCAAGCCTTCAACAATATCTTGACAAGGACGATGAGCTCGCCGACCCGGTCGCTCCTTCCTCATCAGCTCCGTCCGCAACCATATCATCCTCTCTTTCCAAGTCGGCACTTTCCACCTCGGTGTCTCCTTCCGGATCTAGGCCTTTAACAACAACGGCCCCTTTTGATGCCCGCCGCTACATTAGAAGCATACACAACGCTGCCGCTGCACGCCGAGCCGTTGCCCTCGAGTTTCTCCAGGACAAGGAAGCCAGTACGACCAGGACGCCTCCAAAGAAGTTTGTTTTTCTCAATGGCGGCACGGCAACAAGCCACGCGTTATGTATCGAAGCCATCCGGCAACACGAGACAGCCGCCAACGGCAACCTCGAGCAGGCTGCACTTCTTTTTGACCAACTTACGGCTCATGGCGTCACAGGACTGGATACTACGGCAACTTCTCCAGCAGCCGCCGAGACGAGCCGGCTCGACGATATTGCCGTCGATGACGACGACGACGACGACGTAGACGGCGAGCACGACCCCATCACCAAGGCCATGCGGGCCGCCGATGCTCTGGACCGCAAGACAGAAGGCCTGCAGCCCAGCACGCATATCCTCGACCTGACAATCACCAAGAAGCCACGGCCACGAAGTCTGTCTTTGCCAATTCACGGTGACCTGCTGGACCTGTGGGATGCCGGACGCCGTCCCAGCCAGATGCCAACAGCAAACACAAACAACGCGGCACAAAACGACAACGACAACAACAACAACAACAACAACAATGACGACGCAAGCACGATCAACAACCGCAGTTTCTATTGGGTCCCGCCAAGTATGGCCGCTGGGGCCTCTGGCAGCGAGATCTACGACGTGAACAACTTTAGCTTCATCACACCTGCTTCACCAACTCGCGGTGGCTCTCCGACGTCGACTATCTTCCCCGTGTCAATGCGGCTCGATGCTATTGCCTCGCAGCAACAACGAAAGCAGCAAAAGAAAACACCGTCCACCTCTCCAGCCCGCCAGTTTGTCTCGTATCGGTCGGCAACCACTGGTGAGACCACGCGTACTGTCGTGCTCGGTCCGGCGCCACGTGGACGAACAGCACGCCGGCGACCTTCGCACGTGGACATGGTCAACAACAACGACGCCGATGGGGAGGAGGACGATGCCGACGATGATAAGACATTTTATCTCCACCGTCACCAGCCACAACAACGGCGAGCCCGCTCACTTGAACGCAAGCCGTCGATTGGCGCCGGCAGCTTCAGCGGATTCAGCGGATTCAGCGGCATCAGCAGTATCAGTGGTTTCAGCGGTTTCAGCGGGAGCAGCAGCGGCAATGGCCTCGGCATGAACATGAACTTCTTTCTCAGCACGAGCAGCCGCGAACCGTCATCGACTCGACCTCGTCGTACATCCAACGTGAGCGATGATGTGGCATCAATGTCAACGTCGGTATTTGGCACCAAGCCCTCGTTGTCATCATCTGCATCGTCCAGGATCATGTTTGGCGGCACAAACATACCCGATGTGCCCCTTCTACCTGCTGCCGACGCACTGGAAAAGATGACCCTCAGCAAGAAGAAGAAGGCAAAATCAAAACAAGATGTAACAACGACAGTATCAGCTTCTGCCCCACAGAAAAAGACACAGCTTCAGTTGAAAACTGGTGCATCCACTACGAATATATCGTCAAATGTCGACCACGGCCCTGGTACCGAGCCGGTGGCCCTCAACAACGACGGCATACCCGTTGCTTTTGAAGCAGTACTTCCACTGGTCGAAGACCTAGTTATTCGGTTTGACGACGACGGTGCCAACGTTTCTAGCCCAGCTCTGGAACTGGCTATTCAGCGCTGCCGTGAGCTCGATGGTGCCCAGATCATCACCCATCAAGGTCCTGCCATCAACGAAACTGTGCTATCGTGTCAAGCTTCCAATGGCAAACTATCATCTTTTGACCAGAAAACCATTTCTTCGGTTCTGCCCGAAACGCCAAAGTCTTCCTCTCACGGCCACTCTTCATCTTCGTCCACTGCATCGGCATCTCTCCTCCTCGGTGCGACTACAGCAGCTGCAAGTGCAGCCCCGGCCGCAAGTACCTTTAGCACAGACGATTATGATCCGTTTGCGCCACATGAGTACAATGCCGGCTCCAAGCTGCCGCTATCTATTGCTGTGCCTATTTCAGTGCAGCCCCAGACTGCGCCGTCCATCAAGACACCGCAGCCGCTGACACCTGCACACACCCCTCCTCCACAGCAAAGTCTAAACGAGGATGATGGCCTCCATGACGGGTCTCGATTCCATGTGCTTTCTACAGCCAAGTATCAAACCGCACTTGCATTACAAAATGGAATACGCTCCATTCTTGATGCCCTCTTTACGGACGATCAGGAGGACGCCGAACAGAAGACGGTCCTCGACCCCTTGACCACAGACAGCCCCACCAGCTTTCTCTTTTCCTGTCTACCTGGGATGGAGGGCAGCAATCTGTGGGCACCACTACTTTCGGGAAACCGAGCAGGCTCGAAAGAGGATGGGAAGACGGCAACCGAGACGCCTGCCACCGACATGGTGCTCGCCATTGGCAGCCAGCGTGGTGTGCCATCCTCTCTGCTGACCAAGGTCACGGGCCAGTTGGATGCCCTCAGCAGCCAACCGGCCACAGGCATTGGCCGTGGTGGCCGTCTTGATATTCGCTATTTGATTGCCAATGCCATGCAGGCATTGGCTGCACAGCAGGTTTGTAAATATGGCAAGAGCACCGGGACAGACGTGTTGGCGACACTGGTCATTGCGCAGCTTGACCTGTATCTACGTACATACCCCTCGTCGTCTTTGCCAGTTTCGTCTATGCGTCTAGTCCTTCTCGACTATCCTATGGAGCTTCTCCCTGTTGTCTTAGCCATCCAGCAACTGGCAGGCCGAGACATGGTCCAAGTGGCGAGTATCATTGCCGTTGAAGATTCGAAATACCGTACTGAAAGCCGCCGTCCTGGGTTCCAGATGCTGCAGCAGCCACTCCTCTCTCCGAAGCACAAATTCTCTTTGCCACCTGTTATCGGTGTGGCCCAAAACCAGTCTTCCTTCAAGCGTGCCAACTTCTTGTTGACATCAGCTGCTAATGAGACTGATGTGGAAGCGTTTGTGGCCTCAGTCCGGAAAATTATGCTCTCAAGCACAAAATTGGTGCCCTCAAGGGCGACATCGCCTGCAGAGGTCGCCTTCCAGAACGGCATGATTCCTCTCACGTTGGTGGCTCAGCAAAAGAGCGACATGGGCCGGTACTCGGTACTTTCAACAGCCACGACTGCCGCAGGAGGCCCTGGAACGGGAATAAGCAGCAGTAGTAGCAGCAGAAACAGCAAAGTCCGCACTCCATCGCGGACAGACAATCTGATGCAGTCTCCCACCCTACCAAGTCCACTTATCGGCAACACTCCAAGTCCAAAGCGGAGAGGGTCGTCTTCAGAGAAAGACAGAAAGCGGAGCACGGCGGAAAACGGCAACAAAACGGCGTCACGTCCTCCTCCTCTTCCTCTACCAGTCAACACAAAGAAGTCTGTTTCGTCCAAGGTGTCGACTGCGCCTTCCATCTCGGCTGTCCGGCCACCAAAGTCTCCTGCTCTGTCGACGCTATCTCTGCAGTCGCAGCAGTCGCAGGCATCGTCGTTCCAGTCATTCCAGTCCCAGGCAGACTCATGGCGGACGACGGCTAAGACACCCAGCTACATAACACAGGCCACTGGACTGGCACCAGCACCTGTCGTGCTGCCCAGCGGCCGCCTCGTGGCTAAGACCATCCAGGTCAACGGACCCACGGTTGTTCGGCGGGCCAAGGAGCAGACAGCCGTGGTCCTTAAACCGGGCTCCATCTCAGGCCCTGTCATTCTCAACAATCTGGTGGCCGCCTCGACATTGTCATCGTCCTCTATTCGGAGTGATAACGACAATCTCAGCAACTGGGATGCCGGCTTGGACGTATCAGAGGATGGTAACTACACCTATGATGACCCGCCATTTGGTACCAGCACCAGCAATGGCAATGGTGATGCAAAGGGCGCCGCTATAAACACCAATGCAGTGCCAAGCAGTGCCAACGGTGGCAGCACTGGTAGTGTTGCCTTTGGTGGATACAACGACGACGATTATGACTATAGCGATGATGACGATGACTTTGAGAATGATATTGATATGCGTCGTCTCATGCCGCTCTTTATGCGCGACCGCGCCGCGCTCCTAGCTGCTAAGGAGGCCGCTGGCAGCCGTGGTGTGCGCCCGCCACCTATCCGGAGCAAATCGGGTCAGATCACGGGCGCCAGCACGCGGGCCGCTTCAGCCTCGGCAGCAATCCCGTCGTCGGCCCAGGGTCCACCCCAAGTCATGGATAATATGACGGGAGGCGGCCTGCGCGGCCTGCGCGGCAAAGCCAGCCTCAGCAGCATCCATAGCCAGCACAGCCATGGGAGCAGTCTTACCACCAAAAATGGCAACGAAGGCAAGAAGGCGCTCAAGTGGTTAGGTTTGGCATAGTAGTGCCTCTGCCTTAGCCCCCTTTCTTGTCTTCACGCTTTCTTTTTGCTTTTTTGCGTTGCACTCAAAAGATCATATGTAATATTACGATGTGTTATCGGATACTATCGGCTTGGTTCATTTTCTACGGATTGTACGGATTTCCTATTGTATTTCTTGGAAGGATATGATGATTATATATTATGATGAATCTTGGGTATTTATAGCAGTGCTTTCTTTTTTTTTTTGGTCTTTTTGTCTAGCCTTTCAATATCTTTTGCTTATTCATTTCAGTTTATACTCACTCAGTTCAAATTATATCCAAATTTCGTATCCTCGGGAGACAAATTTTACATAGCCCATTGTAATTCACATAACTGTCGATTTTATCGCGATTGTTTATATTTCAACTTGACATGGGATGCGAATACTAACGGGAAGATAGTATGACAAGCAAAAAATATTGTGCGCAAACACAGCAACGTTGCACGACGAGGCACTCGAGAGGGGGCGGGAGCATAAACGAAAGCGTAGTGAACGTTAAAAAAAAAGCAAAAACGTGAAAATTTCCCTGTGAAAAATAAAGAGATACAAATAAACAAAACACACAAAAGAGGCCGGAGAAAAAAATGAAAAGAAAAGCAAATCAAACAGCCCATTAAAAGTCCCCCTGATCCCTTTCGGTAACCTCTACCTTCCCTCCCCGTTCAGCAAGCCCCTCATCCGCTGATCCTTGACTGTTATTGTCCAACTGTTCGAGTCCGATTCGAAACAGTAGCCCAGCATGGCGCCGTCGTCTTCCTTAGTCCCAGCAAACGTTTGTCTTCCACTGCTCGCAGCTGTAGAAGATACCCAGAGTAGAAAGAGGAAAAAAAGAAGCAAGCATTCAGGAAC
Organism: Ophiostoma sp. CBS 140.51; assembly: GCA_029298735.1. Taxonomy (NCBI): domain Eukaryota; kingdom Fungi; phylum Ascomycota; class Sordariomycetes; order Ophiostomatales; family Ophiostomataceae; genus Ophiostoma; species Ophiostoma sp. CBS 140.51. The sequence continues at coordinate 14,663 of JANSLP010000078.1, read as the reverse complement.
CCGACTCTAAACTCGCGCCTGAAAGTAAAATTCAAGTGGAAAGACGATGGAAAAGCTGGTGATGACGGGAAGTTGGCGACCGGGTTCGCAGGGAAATCGGACGTGGGTGGAAACTAATGGCGGCATGGCGACAAAACGGAGGCGAGGATCAATGCAGAGACTGGTTGTGTTGAGTCGTCTAGGTGAGGATGGCAAAAACGACAAAAAGACAGCACGTAACTAGCTGCTTAACAGCAGCCGCCACCCTGGTTGTTAGACACGCCGTGGCCGGCACCGACCTGCACGCTAGGCTTGGTGTTGTTGGTGGCCGTAGTGCCCATCCGCTCCTTAATCTGGCGGGCCATTGTCAAGAAAGCCTGCTCGACGTTGCTGGCGTTCTTGGCGGAGGTCTCGAGGAACGGGATGCCCAGGCTGTCGGCGAACTCCTTGGCGACTTGGTAATCAACGACCTTCTTCTCCGACATATCGCTCTTGTTGCCGACGAGAAGCTTGTTAACACCCTCGGTGGCGTAACGGTCGATCTCCTGCAGCCACTGCTTGACGTTGTTGAACGAGTCCATATCGGTGACATCGTAGACGACGCAAATGCCGTGGGCACCGCGGTAGTAAGAGGAGGTGATTGTGCGGAAACGCTCCTGGCCGGCCGTGTCCCACTACAAGCGAGAGATTAGCATCGAAAGGGTCGACTCTTCCTTGCCTCTAAGTGCGTTGTGCATATCCAGTCTGTCTTAGTCGGTACTTACAATCTGCAGCTTCACGGTCTTGCCATCGAGCTCGATCGTCCGGATTTTCTAGTGAGAAACACGTGTTAGAAAGACGAGCGCCGGAGCCTGGTATTAGGCAGCCAGGTGGTGGCCAAAAGGCCACCGAGGAGAGAGGAGCGGAAAGAGGGACTTACGAAGTCAACACCAATGGTTGAGATGTAGGACTCGGTATAGGTATCGTCGGCGAAACGAAGCAGCAGGCAAGACTTGCCGACACCGGAGTCACCGATGAGCAGCAGCTTGAAGAGGTAGTCGTATCTACAACCGTTAGACACAGTAACAAACAGGGCGATATGCGAGATGTGATAAATGGGGCGAATGATAGCAGTGATAGAAGGGCGGCGGCGATGAGCGATGACGTCGGAGAGGGGTATTGTGTTGTCGTCGAGAACCGATGCCCCCCTTTTGGTGATGCGCTGGCTCGGTTTGGAGGCGTCGTCACAGGGCGGTAGTCGAAGGCGGACCACCAGGGAAGAAGCTGGTCAGCCGAGGGAGAGGGTAAAGCAAATAAACTCTAGATGGTAGCAGGTTAGCAAGATGCTATAGGCCGTTGGGGAGCGAGGGAGACGGGCAACGGGAGCGAAAGGGGCAGGATCGATTGTCTCGAACGTACTACTCGGGATTCATGGTGGCGCGCGGCGGTGAGACGAAGAAGTTGGGTGGTTGGAGAATGTGAGGTCGAGTGGGCAATGCAAAAGTCGTCAATAAAATCGTGCGGTGATAAATATGCGAAGAGACAGAGCAGATTCGGTGTCGTTGGCGATGGTGATGAAGAGAAAGGGTTGCGTTTGGCAAGTTTGGGAAAAAGAGGGCGTGAGGTTAAAGAAAATGGAGAATGGGGAATGGGGGAAGGAGGACAAACAGGCAGGGAAGGAGCAAGAAAGATTGCAGCCAGTGAGGAAAGAAGGGGCAGGAGCCAGTGAGTGGACCAAGATACAGGGGAGTGAGCACAGGAATGGCAGGCACAAGGTGGAAAACACAGCCACTAGCTAACTAACGCCCGTTGGGACATCAGGAACCGACAGCCCCTCGCTGCACGTGCATCTTCACATGATACAGGCAACCACAGTTGCCACGACCCGCCACGCTAACAACCGGTGACCTCACACACCACACTGAAACAACTCACTCCTGGCCGAAAAGGTGGATCACGTGCACTTATCACAAGCACATTTCTTCGATTATCTATCCACACCTCTTAGGACATGCTAAAAGGGAGACATTCTTTGAGCCTAACTTGGTGTACACATGGCTGATCCAAGGCCAGAATGTCGTTTTCCCCCTTCTTTTACGTCGTATTTTCTTGCATCTCGTTCGCTGTGTCGAAATGGAGTGCTCAAAATACATCAGATGAAAGAACGCCTAGCCCTTGTCCACTATTATTAGCTGCTATTGACCTGTAATTAACAGCTTATTACGCTTCTCCAGTGATTGGCAGCCGTTTGGCTCTGTTGGTTGCAATTGCCTTATCCGGAGGGCGGTTACAAGGGCTAAACTGCATTTCTAGCGGGGTGGCTGCCCTGTGAGTTTCCAGCGGGCAAAGCCGGCACAGCAAACTTCCTGACATCATACTTTGTCAACCTTTCTGAACGGGAAAAAAACATCAAAAATAGCAACCGACGAGAAAGGAAAAAGAGGAGCGCGAGCTTCGTCTCTGGACCAGTTCCCATTTGTCCATTTGACGCCTCTTCCCCTCTCTCCGGCCTCGTCGCTTTGTGCCTCCACTTTCGACTCCAGCTAGCCAGCTCGAGAGAGGGAAGGAGGGCCTTTGGCGCCGGACCTACTCTTTCCCTTTCGACCTTCTCGACCTTCCTCCTCCGCCCCCACATTGACCTCACCCCATCACCACCACTCTAGATAATCTAGATACTACAGAGTCGCGCAATGACCGCGCCCTTGCGTCCAGTTTCAGCAGCATCGCAGCCCTCGTCGGCCATGCGGCGATACCTTTCGAGAACCGCGGCTGCGACTGCTGTATCACATCCACCACGACGGGCATTACTCCTCGCCAACAGACCACCTTCGCCTTCGCCTTCCACAGCTACGACCGCCACAACCACTGCTCCTTCTTCCTCACAACCTCTCACAACACTCCCCGAAGCACACTCCCGCAATCTGCCCGAGGTCTGGTTCAATGCGACATTCTCGCCACGGTCAGACGGTCCCGGCGGCCTTGGCACACAGCCGGGCGGCAAACCACCAGACGAGCGGACCGTCAAGCTTGGAAAGAGTATGTGCCGACGTCTGCTCTCCTTTTTGTTTTGTTTTTGTGGCCTCATACTAACGTAATAGCCCTACGAATCCTCCAAGAACGGCTACCGACCCTCCTCCAGTCTCCGCTCCCGTCGGAAATCATTGCTCCCACAATCTCGCTACACCTCTTCCCCTCGACCCATCCGCACCTTCCCGTCGTCTCCGGCCGTGTCGCCTATATTGCCGCCCTTTGGACATCACCCCTGGCCTGGAATCGCGTGCCTCTCGTGGGCAATGTCAAGCTCGAGATCTTGTCGGAACGCATGACCAAGCAGCCGCTACAACTACATTCAGCTGCTGCACGCCGCGCCGGCGCTGGTGACGAACAGCTTGTCGTACGATGGCGGACGATTGGCAAAGGCGGCGGCATGTCGCTGCCTCCACAACCAAATTCCGATGGCTTGTCAAGAAAAGCACCCGTCGGCACAAGCCAGGCCGTGGGTGACCCCAAGGAGTTTACGGGCCTCTTTATCTTTGAGTTTGACGGCGAGGGCCGTGTGTTGAGCCATACGATCGAACATGTGGCCGAGGGCGGCGACTGGGAGCGCAGCGTCGGTGCGCGGTTTGTTGGCTTAACAGATTGGCTACTCGGCGGGATCAAGGGCAGTGGTAGCGGAGAAAACACGCCGCTGCCAGCCTTTGAGATGCAGGATCCACGGAAGATGCGGTAGGCTGCCTCTCTGTGGTCTACCTCTCTCGAAAACTTACAAAAAACAAGTGATGAGTTTTGTGAGAGTATAATGTGCGACATTCTTTTTCTCCCTTCCTGTACGATATGTCCATGTTTTCTCTGGTGTTTTGGTCAGTGCATTCTCCTCTTTTCATGCTGGCTACTCTGTGGCAGTGCCTTCACTTGACGTCGTCTTCTTTTTTCTATTTTGTATTTTTGTATTTGTGTATAAAAGATTTGGGTGGGGACAAAGAAAAAAGGGTGGTAACTCTTCACTCAATACCCTCGGCGTTGGCTTTTTTTTATCATCTTATTGTTTACACCATCACCAAATATCGAGCATAAAATTCTTATTTTTAGGCCAATGTGAACTGCTAAGCTAAAAACCATTGCTCAGGACGCGTCCTCATCACTTGCTTCGGTCTCAAGCACGGCGTCTGCCCCGGAAGCCGAGACAATAGAACCAGGTTTATCAGGTGTAGCTGTCGCAAACCGAGCCTCATTACGAGGAGGCAGTGGCGGCATGGTTGACACGGGCAACAGTTCCTCATTCGGAGGCGGGCTGGGACAGTGTCCGTCAGAGGTCTTCCGATAAAGGGGGAAAGCATTATGGTCATTTCCACGGGCATTGGTAGTACTCGGGACCAGGTCTGGTGGAGAAGAAGAGAGAGACAGCCCTGATATAGGCAGATCCGGACCGGACGGGTCATTGGGACGACCGCCTGGCATAAAGGCACCGAAGACTTGACGTCTTAGTCGAACCATATCCGCAAGTAGCCTCCGTCGCATCTCTACCTCTGTTTCACCCTCTCTCAGCTTGAGTATTGTGTCTTCGAAGTCGTCCTCCTCGTCATCAAAGTCCTCGTCGCTAGAAGAGTCGGTCTCAAGCATGTCGGTGGGAACCGTACGGCTTGATGCGGCTGATGAGCCAAGGCCAATCATGCTGTTGCCGTGTATATCGTGAAATATGGAGCTGATGGCAGCAAGGTCATCTGCTAGATTGTTGGTCAAGGGGGCGCGAGGATGGCTGTCGTCGCTGGACTGCCTCCTCTGGGGCTGGCTGCTGTCTTTGGCCGTCATATCAGGAATAGAATATGTGGGCGAGGAAGATGAATTCGGTGTTTTTCTACTTCTCCTGCAGCCTGCGTGGCACATAATTGGGCGGTCTTTTTTCTTTGTGCTTCTTTTGTGTTGATTGGTTTTGTTATTGACGCTGTATTTCTTTTGTCTTCGGTGTACTGAAAACAATGAAATGTCGTCAATTGTTCGTGTATCTTCGTGTGTTCGTGTGATGTTCGCGTGGCAAGCGGGCGGCTCGTCTAGCTAGTGCACGGGTAGTCCCTAAACTAGCAGGCTTTGGGGCGCTGTTTGTTAGTTTCAGTGGAGACCACGCGGGATGTTTATTTGGACGTCTAGAAGGAGTATCTAACAAGTGCTCAGTGGTGTCGATGATATGAAAGTCGTAAAATGGGAGCAACCGGATGTTGCTTGTTTTGGCATCGAAAAGAAAGAGAAAGCTAGAGAAGGGGGATATATGCTATCATTATATTGCCATGCAGCTTGGGGCCGTATGTAAACGGAGAGGGAAAAAACGTAAAGTTGTGAATTAGAGCAACAAAGTCGAACCAACGGTGTGATATTGGAGGCCCCTGAAAGTTCACCAAGGATAATTGATACTATCTTTTCTTATTCAAAACCCGCTTCACCGACAGCAAGCCCACCCACGCTGTTTGAAACTTTTCTCTTCGTTACTTTCCCTTCCGGGCGCGTTATTGGCCGTCATGCACATTATCTCGTATGCAGACCCTCAAAGGTTTCTACCCCCAAAAGGGGAGAAATAACCGTTCTGTCATCAATAAATGTATGTCTCACTATTGACTTTCTTTTTCTCCGCGGTGTTTGCCACACCAGTATTTCCAGGTAGATATCGCAGCTGAAGGCTTCCTCCCCGTTCTCTTTCTCATCATTATAGAATAAAACTTTACAGTTCCGTGAAGCGATATGAGCAATTAAGTTCTTTCTCTCCCCAGCTAAGGACATCACCTGCACATATATTGTATTGACTCATAAAAAGACTTCCAAGATTCGGCAACATATAGAAGGTAACAGAAAAAAAGATAAAAGCTCAAAATGCAGGCATACAATACAAGGAGGAAAGACTAACGACCAGCAGACACAACCCAGCTGCACTCATAATTCGAGCACTGACGCACTTGTCCGGATCGAACAATTGACTAGTAATCAGAGGGATTCCCTGACGCCTCCCATCGTGATGGTGGAGATCTTTTCCCTCGCCAGTTCAGCCACATCTTGGGAGTCCTCTCCAACCCCTTACTTTCTTGCCGGAGCGCTGAGCATTCTCACTGATGTCGATGCCGGTAGCGCCGTTTTTCTTGATTTTTATTTCCCCCCACAACCTTGTCATGGCTCGACAAATGCTTGTATCGTCTTTTCACGAAGCGCCGGGTGCTGGGGTACGACGGGTGGTAATGGATGAGCACCTTGCTGGCATTGATTTTGCCGATCATATCGTGCTTCCTGGCCTTCTTCACCTTGCTGCGAATCTGTCTGTCCCCGCAGTACGGCCAGCAGATAGATGCCTCTGGTAATGTGTCTTCCATCATTAACGTCGCGCTCAACGCCTGCTTTAGCCGGAACAGGGCTAGGACTTGGACTGGATGCCGCCGATTTCGCCTTTGTCGCCTTCTTGGCCTTCGTCGCGTCTTTGGCAATCTGTACATTTCCCAAAAACAAAGTCGCGATCACACACTGTAGGGTCAGCATAAGTTCTACAATTCCTTAGGGGTTGGACTTGCAGAGAACGTACCACGACCATTACGGGTGTTATACCCACATATGCCCACACGATTCCCATCTGCCATGGTTAGCAAAAACTAAGTTAGATACCATTTTGCCGTAGTCTCTTTTTACCTTTGCCCTATGTACGACATCAGCTAGAGCCTCCGGTGGCAACTGGTCCAGTGTATCGACGCTCCGTAGTGGTGAGGAGCTCGCAATGCCCGAAGTGTTGTTGAAGACAGCGGCCATGACCGTCAGTGCCAGAGTTCCTCCGAGCGGAAGTGCAACGGCCATAAGCGATACAACAGTGGCGACGTGCTGTGGAAAGAATCCAACGGCATGAAGTGAAGCAGGCATCAGCCGCAAACCCGTACCGGCACCTGTCAGTGCCATCATGCCAAATATGGCCGGAAGATGGCCGCTGTAGAGCGCCCTAGCCAGGACACCGACACCAACTGCCTCGACGATAGAGCCCAACATAAGTGGCACAAATGTATTGCGCGGCCACCCATTGAGAAAATACATGGAGAGGTATACACCAACGCCGAGGCCGGGCGTGTAGTAGAGTAGCTGTGTTCCCGCGTATGTCGGTCCATATAACTGTGAAGGTCAGTAGAGCCATTTCAAAATGGATCCGAAAAGGGAAGAACGATGAGGTACCTTGACCATTGTAAAGTATAGATTGCAAAAATAGAGGACCTGGACTCGTGTTAGTTTTCGTTATCTTTTGCCATACTTCTCCCCAATTTACTTACCGAATACATGGCTGCCCCAGTTGCAAAGTTGATGTAGACCAAAAGGCCAATGTCTTTGCTACCGAGCAATGTCCATGGAAGCATCGACTTTTGGCGTGGCCACATGCGGGAGAACAGGCGACCAGGTGCCATGAGGTGCTCGTAACCGATAAATGCGGCAACAAGAAGCAAGCCGACACATAGCGGCACCAGAACGGCAGCCGTGGCCCATCCGTATGTGGCGCCTGCCCATGTAAGTGCTAAGATGAGCAAACCAAGGCCAAAAAGAAACAGAAGTTGCCCGCCGATATCGATAGTTTCTATACGTGCTATGATGGAGCTTAAACGGGGGGTCGGGATGGTGTTGATAGGCTGTCGCCGAGGTCCAGAACGGATTGCTGGAGGCTCAAAGTGGTCTGAGAGGTTGGGACTCGAGCGTCCAGCAGATGGGTCTGGTGGGGGTTCCAATGCCTGTGGCCCCAGAAGCTCAGGTCGAAGGACAAGATAAATAAGGGCCAATGCGGCTACACAAATTGGCAAGTTGATGGCAAAACACCATCGCCAATTCACATTTGTTAGAGCACCACCAATAACTGGGCCCACGCCGTAGCTCATACCTGCTGTGAAGGAGAAGATAGACCAGTTCTTAGCGTTCTCACGCAGCGAGACACGGTCCAGTAGAATGACTCGCACGACAACATTGAGCCCTGCACATCCAAGGCCTTGAATAGCACGGCCCAGTAGCAAAACGGCAAACGTCGACGTAGGTGTAGCGGTACACAGCGTACTGCCAATCATCATGATGAGAAGGGCGGCTTGGATGGCAGCATGGCGTCCGAAGATGTCGGCGGCCTGTCCCCAAAAGGGGATAAAAGCTGCTGAAGTGAGGTTGAAAGCAGATATGATCCAATTGAGTTGAGATACCTCGCCTAGAATGACAAGAGTCAGCAGGGAAAGAAGCACAAAGTAATCTATATAGCTGGTATAGGATGAAGAGTGAGTTGTTCAGACTAACCAAAGTCAGTTGCAATCCATGGGAGAGCGCTCGCAATGCTGATTTTGTTAGGTTGTGCGAAGTCAAGATAATTCAAAGGGTCAAGAATAATTGAGGCTTACATCGTGACATCAAGTGCTTGGAGTGCAAACGGAAAGATCAACCCAACTATCACCTTCCACCGGTACCTTCGCGCGGCGAGTCGCTCTTTCCGGCACGGGGTGCATCTTCCCTTGTCATCCACTCGTCCTGCCGCAACTGCCGCCGCCACAGCTTCTGCCGCCCTTTCCGCATTTGTCGCTAAAGCTGTAGCCGTGGCAGACGAGGACAAAGAGGCCGTTAAAGTTACTGGAGCTCTTGAAGGTAAAGTGGAGATATCAGCGTCCGGTAACGGTGGTGGTGATTGTGATCTGAATGGTGGGATTGGGTTTGCGGCGGTGCTGGTGGTGGCAGCGACCGTGCTACTCGTTCGTATTGATATACGGCCAAATTCAAGAGAAATTCCGTGATCCATTCTGAGCTCAAGTATTCTTCCGTTTGGCATAGCTGGTGGCTCTTCTGGGTTATGGATCAGGCATAGTGGTCCGTGGCGAGAGGATGAAGGGATGGGTGTGGTTGATTGTGGCGGGAATTTGCGCTTTGCTCGTCCAGAGGAGGTCATGTTGCGTATTTTTGTGCTCTTTTTCGTCTCTCCTGAAAGAGAAGTCAATCATGTTTAAACTGAAGCGTTGCGTCGTAAAGCATACAATTGCATCGTGAGAATCGGGTGCCAGGTGTCAATACTGAAAGCTAACCAACATTGAGAAAGAAGAACGAGAGAAGAAAGAAGAAGATTTTGTCATAATAGAGGCGAGAAAGACGGAGGCCAGTTCAGCACCACATAATCAAAAGGCATCTCTGACCAAAATCGTGCGAGGGTCGTGTCGGACAGACATAGCTGGGAGACATGGCTGCCCTTCTCTCGACACACAGTAGAGCGACAAAACGAAATGCAAATCATAATTGTCAAGGGCCATACGCAGAAGCATTACAAAAGCCTGACAAAGCAACGTGAAAAGACACAGTACAAGCATCGCACATATGGACACAAGGAAAATTTGTGCAAAATGAACACAGATGAGCATGGAGAGGATGAAAATTAGGAGGATAAGGATCGTATATTTTGAGACACTGCAGAGAGACACAAAGGAGGACGAGAAAAACAAGCAAGACCAGGGCTACCTGGTAGACAGACTGAGAAGACCTAGCATGAGATAGATTAAAAGAGAGACATGTGCGTTTTTTTAAATCACGTTGCCAGAAAGAAGAGAGGGAAATCACTAGAATATATCAAATACACACACATATACACACACATATACACACACATACACACACACACACACATAAAGGGCAAAATGGCCTGCACAAAACGAGCCAGCAAATGAAAGTCCGATCTAGGCCATGACAACCAGTCCTTGTTTACTCCGCAGAAGAGACATGGTTGACAGTCTTAGGCGTTGAGACAAATAACGCAAGGTTTTAACTGCTAAAATATAAAGGCCAAGCAGCCTCAATGTTGGATAGTCGGAGACACAAGTGTCAATATAGATGACGAAGGCCTCATTGGGAATTCAGGGGGACACAGATGAGGAAGATGGATAGTGGTGTAATTGATAACACAGATCAATGATATGCGGCACCCCCTGTAGGCGATGAATGAGGAGAGAAACAGACGGAGTAAGAAAAGGAGAAAGAGGCAAGTCAGTAATAGGTGGCAAGCCGATGATACGGAGTGGTGCAGAAGAGGAGCATCTGGTGTCTTGCATCTCGGGTGATACAAAGGGGGAGGAAACACAGTAGGGTTTCTGTGCTTTCCCTCTTCATGCAAGCTCATCATATCTAGTCTTTGGCCATCTTGGATCTCTAAAGTAGTGTGCAATACCTATTTGGCCTCTCGCATCACTTGATATGTGATTGTTTCCTGAAAGGCATCACGAGGGTTAAGATGCTATTGTTTCCCCTACTCACGGGTTGCCTAGGTGGACAATAATAAGTGTATGAAGGCACCGAAGGGATGGTATAACGAGGGACAAGACGCACCGATCCCGGGGATACGCTCATAAGAAGCGTTAATGAGGTTAGTAGAAAAACAAGTAGCATAGATGCGAAAGAAACTATAGGGGAAAAAACTAGGCTTTGAGGGCCTTGTCGTAGTATACACTCGTAAATAGACGTTTCTGCAGTATCGAAGGGCCACATGTACAGAACAATATCGGCATCGTCCCGGGCCGTGTCAAGGCTTCCAGAAGCACTTTCTAGCTCTTGCAAATATTGTCCAGTATGAGACACATGGACCTCGAGTCGGGAAGAAGGAAAATCTGCAGGTGACAGAATATTCTCATTGATTATGATACAGCACTTGCTCTTTTCTAATGTGTTAGCAAAAGAATAGCAAGTTTAGTGAAATACATCTATATATTCACAATAACAAAACAAACAAGGGCTCCTTTTTCAACTTACGGTTATCAAAGGTCAGACTCACTCATGTATGATTGAAATGCCCCAAAGACAAATACATGTAATTTTTCTCTTTGGCCTCTATAAGACGTCGGCCAAGTCTATCACTAAGCCCAAAGAGGCTATTGTCTTGCACAAGCATCTCGGGCAGCTATCCGAGGCCGGGCTACCGTCCGAAGCTCTCGACACCATCTCTTGTTTCTCTACCTATTCTAAATCACACATCAATGGACATATTCAAAATAGTTATCGACAGAGGTGTGCACATTTTGCAGCACACCCTATGATACAATGATGTGCATGTTATCTGAAGCAGGCACGTTGCCGGTGTGCGAGCTCTTTGCCACAAAATTTGAATGCTTCTTAAATATATAACTAATTGAAAAGTACACCATCACAGGGTAAGAGGTGGAAAGAGGTGGGGGCAAAGTAGAAACAGCAAAAATGATCGCGTCAAAGACTTGAAGCATCTTCGGACGGCGCGGCCAGCCTGCGCGATGGAGGGCTGGCTCGCAAATTCACAGATTAAAAGAGTCCTCATAGACCCTAAGAACAAAGCCAATAGCAACGTCAATTCCCAGTCAGGAGAAAATTGCTGACACAAAATGAACGTTGCCTCCGCCCTCCCTGTCCAATGTACCTCACTGGTCCCCTCCAATGCAGCATTCCGGGCGACCGAAGAAGAGCGGGGGAACGTGTCAATGCGCGACGACGGTCTGTCACGAAACTCCCACAAAGCATGGAGACATACGTACACATTTTCCCCTCCCCCTCCACAATGTCATGTCTCCTCAGCACTCAAGCGAATTGCGACGTTCGACGTGCGTTTCGCCCCATTGCGTGTTTTTCTCTCGCTCCTTTTCTGCTTGCTTTTCTATTCTCGCCCTGTCGCCCCCATCATCAAGATCAGATTGTAGTCTGTTCGTAATCTGTCGTGCTCCATTCTTAACCTTGCTGTGGCCAGGTCATGGCTTTGCCTTTCGTTATAGCCGACTTCATTGTCGGTTGGTGGGCGCCGTTCGGCCGTGGTGGAACGATACCATTGCGTGTGGTTTCTGCACAAAGCCGTGTTTGTGTCCGGTGGGTATGGACAGACAGGACAACGAACAGGCGCAGATGGGCGTGTGTTTAATGCTGGACGGCTGTAAAGCGTCCTGTTGTGTTTAACCTATCGGGGCCCGTTATGCCGAAATGGCATCTAGGTCAATCACATGTCAGCTATGCCACCCTTTCAGTGCCTGAATGTCGTTTTAGCGGTTGGAGGTGTGTTCTCTCTCCAGCACTCAGTTTTTCCTTTTCCCCATCTCCTGCTGTTGGCACAAAATGGGGACTGGACCTGCCAACAGCCTTGGGATTCTGCCAGTCAAAGTCACTTTTCTCCGACTTCTCCATACGGAGTACTGCATCGATGCATCCCCCACATCGCTCTTTTTCCTTTTCTGTGTTACTTTGTTGTGGAGTACGGAGTACGGTCACCTGTACATCGAATTAGACCCTGCGAATGCAAGTGCCCCCGGCCACCCACGGAAATATACACCGCAGAAACAATACGCACGAAGCGCTGATGTCGAGACACCATAGCTGAAGATCCTCTCGAATATTGAGAATTATGTGCCGAGTTTATGCACACGTACGAGCAGCTGGTACGTCGTACAGGGGTGAGATCAATACGTACGACGTGTACGGACGAACAGGGTGACGCTGGACAGCCACTGGACAGCCACTGGACGAGGACCGAGGGCAGGAGACCAGGAAAAACGACACCCGAGACCAAGATGGGCTAGGCCTGAGAGACATACAGGTTAGACACTCCGCTGTAGGACAAGCATCCTTCTCCGTTGTTCTTCCCTTTGTTTTCTTTCGGGTACTTGCGTAGATGGTTACAAAGTAAATCATGTCGAGAGCCAGTGTAAACAGTGGGCGGGGCATCAGGTGGAACAGAACCAGAGAGTTGGGGCCGGTGACTACTTGTAAAGTTTTGGAGACATATCACCACGCAGACACAAATACATATGTACAAAGTACTTTGTACAGTAAGATACACCTGCTTGCTTGTTTCGCACGGTGCATGTGCTTTGAGCAGGTGCCCCTGACGCCCTTGCCCATTAGCGTGAGGAGGCAATGTGCAAATGGCAAGAGCGGGGGAATGTCAGCCAGACTGGCGTTTTGTTTGTTATGCCCGCCGCAAGTCGCCCTTTCCCTCGCAATGTATTTTTTGTGTCGTGCCGCTCCTGCTTCTTTTGGAAAAGAAGTGCTGCCTTCTTCGTATGATACTTTCGCGTTTACTGAGGGGTCGTTCTTGCCCCTTTTAGCTCAGTCGTTCGTGAAAGGCCGTAACAGTTTTTCTTCGCCTCTCCCTTCTCGAAGAACTTGACATCTTCTCCACATTTTGCCCTCCTACCAACACCATCTCACAGGACCCGACCAAACACGATTCAAGGAAACCAGAGCCACACCAGCCAGCAGCAATCCCAGGCGCTCGGAGCCGCCATAATGCATCTGCGGTACCTTTCTGCTACGGCCTGGCATGCTTGGTAGTTTAATCCGATCTCCTTGTGCTAGAGAGCGGATACCTCCAAGATTGAAAGGGATAAAGTGCGCGCCCGCAAACCCAAGTCTTTGCCTGGTCTGTCGCTTGCCTCGTTCACGTCCGCTCCACGGCCTGACCACCGGGCCTATCTCCAAATTTCATCAGCATTTGGGAGAAAGGTGGGGCAACACAAGGAGTGCGGGCCGCCCAATGTCATCTTCTTTCTCTCAAAGAGTGGGCTCCCTTGTTTCTTAATAAGGTTCTAGGGCCATTCTGTTTTGGCGGCCGCCGCTGTCGACGGCGCTCTCCCTTTTTATCTTCCTTACCGCCGCTTGTCACATCCCAGACATCCTCTCGTCCGGACGAGACGTACACCACTTTAAACACCCCGCGACAGAATCTTCTGAGTACAGAGCTGCAGAGCACAAAGTCCACAGGATATTCTCAAGGCAATACCCGTGCATATCTCACACGGAACCGTCGCCTGCCATTCGGGACCACGGGCGCACTCGGTTACAACGCCACAGTTGCGTCACTAGTTGCGCTGAGAAGGCTGCGAAGCCACCCAAGACATTTTCTTTGATCTTTTGACAAGGCATACGCTCAAAGGGCAGAAGGCAAAAGGCAGCCAGGCAAAATAAACAACGACATAGCGAGAGCCGCGCATATGCCCAGACACGCATCTTCAAGTTTCTGAAAAAGAGACCCTCATTTTTGGCCGTCTCGGAGTTCGACCACCGGACCCTCTGCACCTTTTCCCTGCTTGGTTCTAGCGCAGGTCCTCCCCATAACGGCAGACGAGCATCCCTGTTCAGAAACAGAAAGCACCAAAGTGACAACGTCAGAGCAAAACGTCAGTGTCTGCTCGAGAACAGGAAGCGAATTCAAAACTACACAAAGCATTCCATTCCCAGTGTTGCTGCCTGCTCATATCGACTCAGCACGACGTGTAGACGCTCACGGACAGTCCCTAAAAACAGGCCCGCGAGGTGAGATACCTCCACACTGGCCTGCTGTTCTCGACGGCCCACTCCCACCCGCCAGCCGTTGCCCCGTATCCCCGGATGCTGCACGGAATGGCCCCGGTTTAGTCTTAGTGCCACCACCGTCGCCGCCTTTTCAAAATCTATCGCAATCTTTGTGATAGCTCGCCTACGAGTAATCTGCCACCTTGTGTGCTCGCGAGTTTCCATTCTGCAATCTGTGACTGCTGTGCTGCCCGGGCTGAATGCTACACAGGGGTACGGCCAAAACAGGCAATAGACAATAGGCAATAGGCAGAGTTGCTAGCATCAGGCAAAAGAAGAGGAAAACCACCTGTGGCCTGACCGATCATATCCTTCCAACCCCCCCCCCCTTTCTCTCCTTTCCCTTTCTCCAGCGTGGCCCACAAACGCCCACTGGTGTGGCGCCCGAATGG
>JANSLP010000077.1:0-120932 GCA_029298735.1 Ophiostoma sp. CBS 140.51 | reverse complement strand
CCAAAGCCATATGCAGGCCGAAGACGGACGGTGAGACAACAGACACTCACAGTGGCTCCGCTCTGGAAACAAAAAGAACTCGAACAAAAAGAATATCAATTCATTACAACCACTCTGCTTACCTTCTGCTGATTTCTTGATGAATTATATTACATACTTCATATGAGCCCATGTCACAGCCCGACACTGTCGTATACAGCTCCCCAGATGCCGATGCTTTTCAGAATAGCAAACACGACTTGTATTGTGCGACAAAGTGACTTGTCCCAAAAGACGAGCCCAAGCTCGCAAATGCAAAACCAGAAATGGTGAGTGAATATTGCTGACAATAAAAAAATGCATTGATATATTCCCCGCAAGAACGCCGGTGCCTTTTCTCGCTTCCTTATTTAGATTCAGACATGGTATTTACTGCCACCCCCTTTTGGAAATCGTCCGCCTTACCGCCACAACGGCGCAGTCACCTCCACAGCGCGCTCGACAACAGCGCGCACACGGTCAGCAAACACCCGCTGGGCACACTCAATCTCCAGGTCATCAAGCCAGACCTTGGCCTCCATCTTGTCGACCTTGACCAGGACACCTGGGACGGGAATGCCTGCGGCGTGCAGCCGCTCTAGCTCGCGTCGAGCCCGTTCTTGCCGCTTCTCGTCCGTAACGGTGGCATCTTCGCCATTGGCAACACCCTCCGCACCATCCGTGAGCTGCTTGGTACCTTCGTCGCCCTCCTCCTCCGGAAGGCGCGGCTCTGCGATCGGCGACACGTTGTCGGCACCAAACTGAGCCTCCAGGAACATGCATAGACGACTGAACTGCTCTTCCGGCGTGATGTGAGCGTGCAGGTTGCGCACAGGGAGGACGTGCTGATTGTGTTCATGGTCTTCGTGGTTGTGTGAGTGGCCGTTCTTGCCGGATTCTGGACCGTGTTAGCAGCTGTCAATACACAAACGTAGACTCCTTGGCTTTCAGGGTTGAAGACACTCACGCTTTACGGCAGCCGGGCTGCTCTCAACAGAGAACAGAACGGCCATGATGGCATCGGCGATACCATCATTGAGTAGATTGCCCTCCCACTCGAGCTCGATCTCGCCGTTGGCAAAGTACCGGACGGACACACAGCCCATCACCAAGTAGGCGGCGACGAGCTTGTTAATCTCCTCATCAGCCTCCTCCTCCTCTTCTTCCTCCTCCTCCTCCTCCTCTTCATCTTCATCATAAAACTTGTCATCCTCCATGTCCTCATCCTGTCCATCGCCGTTATTCTGGGCCGATTCCGATTCCGATTCCGGAGCGCCATTGCCGTTGCCGTTCGCGCCGAGCTTCTTCGCGGCTTTGCCGTTTTGCGGCTGTTTGAGGCTGTTCTTTTGCTTGTGCATCTCTGGCAATTCCTCAATAGCACCAAAGGTGCCTTCGAGCGCCCAGCGGATTAGATCGATGCCGGCTGCACTCAACGTCAGGCGCTGTCGGCAAACAATAGTTGTCGTTGTTAGACCCGCATACTCGTGCAAATCCTCAGGCGCCATGAATGACAGCTTGAAGTCATTCTGGACCAGAACACCGGTAATAATAGGCCCCGATGTCCGGTCCTGATCGGCATCTTGTTGTTGGCTGATTTGCGTGGGTGGGCTAACCGTTGCCAGCTTGCCGACAACCTTGGCAATCTTATCTGTCTTAAACGGGATGCGCAGCTCTTCGCAATTGCGGGGGCTGAATACCTTCATCTTGTCCTTCTCAGCCTTGCCCGAGTTGAGCGAGAGCAGCTTGGACTTGAGACGCATCATGTTGTGTTGCTCGCCATGGACAAGGATCTGTGAGTTCCGTGTTAGTAAGCTATATGGACAACGTGAAAGGCAATGCACAGGAGAACATACCACCACTGGAGCGTTCACCTCCTCAATGAACTCGCGATTTTCTGTGCCGTCAACGTGTGCGGCGAACGAGTACTCCTGGACGCTGCACCTCCGCGGAATCAAAACCTTTTCTGAGTCCGCACCCGGTGCCCGCCGGTTACCACCCGTCAAACTGCGCGACATGACAGCCTGGATGTGTTCCGGCTCCTGCATGATCTGCTTCGCCATAGTGCCCTCGACACTGTAGCCTGTGATGATGACGCCGTTCTTGTCGCTGGGCGCCCACCGCTCAAGGAGCTCACGGCTGACGCCGTTTTGCAGCATACCGGGACTGGCCAGCATGACACAGCCGCCAATATCCTCGAAGCGGTCGAGACTCTTGAGCGACCGAATAAAGCGGAAGTCCCATGGTCCACCACCGCCCGCTGTGTTGCCCGAGGCCTCAGCCTCTCGTGCACGTTCTGCATACAGGCGCTTGATGTTATCATTCATGGCACCCGTGTATGTTTGGTACACAACCATGCACTTCTTGGCCAGGTTACTGGCGTAGTAGATGGGGAAGTTTTGGAAATCCGGGTGCTTGCTCCAGTACTCGTCGAGAATGAGCAGAAGCTCCTGAGCACGGCCGAGCGCAAACACAGGCATCAGCACGCGGCCGCCACGGTTGAGAATGCCTGTGATGGACTTCATCAGCGCCTGTTCGCGCTCTAGGCGGGGCACGTGCGATGCAATGCCGTAGGTAGACTCGGTGATGAGCACATCGATCTTGACGCCCTTTGGCACCTCGGCAGAGACTAGATGCCGATCCAGCTCGCGTGAGTAGTCGCCAGTGAAGAAGATCTTAAGGCCAGCAATCTCGACGAGGAACATGGCGGCACCGAGAACATGGCCGGCCGGATACGGCGTGATCCGGATACCCGACACAGTGTGTGTAGTGTGGTAATCGATGGCTTCAATCTGGCGGAATGTGCTGAGATGGTCCTGCTCGGTGTAGACCAGCTGTGTCGTCGGGTTGGACGATGTGTTGCCCACGCGCACGCTGTCCTGGATAAGCCACTTGTAGATGGCCTTGGTCGGATGTGTCATGAAGACGCGGCCGCGGAAATTTGTCTTGGCCAGCACATATGGTAAAGAGGCGGCATGGTCGATGTGGAAACTTTTGACGCACTGTTAGCACAGGCTGACTCGATAACGAAAGAACTCACAATTTACAAACATGAAGCAGAAGAGACAGAGGCGGAGCCGTAGGTAACAAAAAAAGACCAAGACTTGATTGTATTGATAACTGCATACAAAGCGACTTCCAGAAACACACACATAAAGATGGGTACCTGAAGCCGGAGATTGCGCGTCACTGCAGGACTACTGCAGCACAAAAAAAAGAAAGGTCTCTCTTACCACCTTGGGTAAGATGGTTCTTTTCAACAACGAATGTATAGACCCCCAAAGCCCGTGCTTGGCAATCCTCGACAATGCAGGCACCAAAAGACCTCCAGCAGGACTCGAACAAAATATAGACGCGGGTGTTAGCTTACTGGCTGATGAGGAGGACGTCGACGGTACTGAGGTCAAAGTCGTCGAAGAAGGGAAGAGAAGCAAGACCGTCGTAGGCGGGGTGCTGGCCGGCGTCGAGCTGTTCAGAGCGTTAATAAAAGGGCAACACGATATAGAAACTAAAATGTATTGGTATGTATCGGTAGCAGCACATACCATTACTGTCTTTCCCTTGTACTGGATGATGTGACACGACCGGCCGACTTCGTTGCCGCCGCCGAGACAGAGGAACATCAACTCGTCGGATGGGTCGACGGGTTCCTCAGGTGCCGCGCCCATGGCCGCAGCTTTCCGCTTGGAAGCCATAGTTGGCAATTGCTATGTTAGTAGTTCAATGAGAGGATCGCCCACGCAAACGAGATTCCGTGGACACGCCCAAGGTTGCGCGCAAGGTTGTGAACGAGTCGTGAAGGCTCGAAAGCTTTGTGGCTGCGAAGCGAAGCAAGATTCGACAGCAACGGCTGAGCGCCAAGGCTCACTGAAATATCGCGTAGATTATCGGCATCCGGATAGACGAGCGTCCAGAGATGCCGTCGGGTTGCAGGCGACTGAGAGAATGCGAGATGCTGAGGCGCATGCCGATATGTTTGCTTGTTGGAGCTGTAACGGTGAGCTTTTGACCTTTGGCTGCAACATTACGCACTAGAGCGGATGCAGCTCACTCTTGCGCGTGTTGTATGGCTGGGGCGGCAGGAGCGACTCGCGACTACGCTAGAGATAGTCCGGCATTTTGTTCTTCCACCCCGAACATCGTCTACCTTCGCGAGATGTGACTAGTCACGTGCGGATCCCAAAGACGCGGCAGTGGGTAATGACAATTAGCGCGGTGCTTCCTCCCAGCAGAGGAGGTGCCGTTTGCTTTCGCAGGCAAGACGCAAAGCCAAAAACCTTCCCCGTCGCCATCCATCTGCGATCGCTACTCACCACGACGCCAGCACACAGCACCGACATCATCACGACTGCGCGACCGATCATCCTCTCTCTTCACGCCCTGCACTTCTGCGACTAAGACGTCTCTGTCGCGCTTTTTACGACCGCGATTGCGGCGCGTGTCCCCGCCCGACTCTCCATTTCTCAGCTTCTTTGATACTTCCAGCGAACCTCGTGGAAGCTTTGGATGGGCGTTGCAGCCGGCCTCGCAATTCTGGGAGGCTCGACAGGCCTGCCTGTCTGCCAGGCGGCGGCGATTGCAACGCTTTTGTGAAGCATTTCCTTTAGGATCACCATCGAATTCGCCTGAACTAGGTTATTGAACTCGGCTTCTCTTGAACGACAACACTTTTCACCCCTTGGACGACATTCCGCTCACCTCGTCACCACCTACTTTCTTTTATTCACGTCGGCTTCTGCGTGACCTACTCCTCCATATCCTATCATCATGGCGCAACCGCAACCCCAGGTCCCCCAGCGGACCTTTTCTCCTGCATCGCAACTGAGCCCATCGCCAGCTCCTCATCCGACGGCCTTCTCAGGACAGCCGCCATCGAAAAAGCCAAAGCTCTCTCCCGCACCATCGCCGACTGGCCTTGCTCAATCTCCCTCGGGTATTTTCTCTCCTGTGGGAGCGAACGGAGGCCCGCTAGGCAACAACAGCCCTGCGACACCGTCAACTCCGAATTCTTTGGCCTCACCACTGCCGATGCCCAGCGCTCCCTCCATTCCTCTTCCGAACCCATCTCTCCCCTCTTCCGCCGTGGCTTCCCCGATGCCGATGCCTTCACCACTTCCGAATGCCGGCCAACCAAACATCGCATCGAATGGTAATTCGCCTCACATGCTCCAGATGCCGACCGGATCGCCCGCGCCTCAGATTGTTTCACCAAAGCCAGCCCAGACACCGACCCCGCCAACGCCATCCGGTCCGCCGACGCCCTCGGGCCATCCTTTCCCACACATGACACAGATTGGCACGCCCGGGTCGGCGGCCGCGACGAACGGAAACCACTTTGTACCGATTGCTGCGACCCCGACCGTGCAGACACCTACAGGTGGCGCTATGGGCCCGCCTTCGAAGCCACCGACAAAGGAATACCAGTACGACGTGGATGATTCGCTGGCAGGCACGGGCATTGATCTGCGGCAAGAAGAGCAGTTCCAGGCCGACTACTTTGCGGGCACCTACCGGCCAGAGGCACGGACGGGTTTCCCTGCAAACACACCAGGCAGACGAGCCTCTTTTTACGGATCTTTGTCTGCGAACCAGCCGGCCGAGACGATCGACGAGGCAAACCAGAGAAAGTACGAGGTGGAGCAGGCAAAGCACGTATGGACCGATTCAGCACGAACTCTGGCTTCGTCGCGGAGCAATGCCTTGCAGAATAGATTCCTTGATTTTGGCGCTGTGTTTGCGCGGGCGGAGAAGATTGCCAACGAGTATGGCATTGGCGTGGCTATGGACCCCAAGGTGGCACCGGTGACGACGGGACGTGCGCGACAGGAAGGCGAGTTTCCGAAGCCGTATGTCAAGGTCGAG
Source organism: Ophiostoma sp. CBS 140.51 (assembly GCA_029298735.1). Taxonomy (NCBI): domain Eukaryota; kingdom Fungi; phylum Ascomycota; class Sordariomycetes; order Ophiostomatales; family Ophiostomataceae; genus Ophiostoma; species Ophiostoma sp. CBS 140.51. The sequence continues at coordinate 115,055 of JANSLP010000077.1, read as the reverse complement.
ACTAAAAATGGACCTGATGGTGTGGCACTCGTGGCAACAACGTCGGCATTTATCCCAGAGGATACATTCCTTGCAGACCAGCTGGCCCTGCTGTCCCTTGCAGCAAAGCACCGGCTCAGGGAGCTGCTGGAGGATGCCAACAAGGTGGCAGAAACGCGCCAGAGCACGTCTCACGGTGTTGTTCCAGACGAGTGGCTAGAGGCGGCGGCGCCTCTGCCGTCTGCCACTGCTGCTGTCGAGGCTGCGGCTGCGTCCAAGGATGGCGATGAGATTATGACGGACGCGGACAAGAATCCGTTGAAGCGTAAGTTATGCAGGTTACTGTGCCAAGTTGATGTTTCATTTTCTGGTCTTTGTTCTAACAAATTGAAGGCACGCTCGAAGCCGACGACAAGACCGATTTGGGTGGTGTCGCAAAGAAGATTGCTGCGGGGAACACCCTGATCCAGAGCCTGCGCATAGTTAGCAAAGCCGAGCGCAGCATCGAGGAGCAGCGTTTGCTCAAACGGCAGAAGCGCGAAGGCAAGAAGACCGACCCAGCCGCCCCAGCCACGCCCACTGCAAATCGCACAGCCACACCCGGCACGCCTGGGTCTGTTGCGCCCGAACCAGACAAGGCCCCGACGAAGAAGGAGCTCAAGAAGAACGCCGCGGCCAAGGTAGCCGAGCAAAATGACACACTCAGTGCAAATCGCACGAGTATGGCATTCTTGGGCGGTCGCAAAAAGCAGTACTCGTGGCTGTCTGGCGGCGCGGGCTCATCACCCAAGCGTGGCCTGGGAGGTGGCGGCGGCGGAAGCGGCGGTGGAGCCGGTGGATCAGGAGGAGCTGCCGGTGCTGGAGGTAGTGGTGCCAGCACGCCTGGCCGGCGACCTGGCGAGCCTGCGATGCTTACTGCCGAAGCACGGACCAAATGGGGCTCGTGGCGCGAAGATGGAATCAAGGGCAAGGACATCCAGCTGCGCGACCTGGTGGTGGTCCTCGAAGCGGACGGCCGGGAGGTGGCGGCGTTGCAGACGGCGTACGACAAACTAGACGGCGTGCCTCTACCGCCACCGAAGCCGGCGCCGTAACAGCATCCATGGCCACCTTGGCCCCGGCTCTCCTTAACAGCATTTTTCACATCAAAAATTCTACAGGCATTTTTTGCTTATTGTTATCATCCTCCACAAAAAGGACGACGGGGGACTTGTTTTGCCTTTTTGTCACACTTTTTTCTCTGGGTTTTCTTTGCGTTTAATACATCCTCGGGGAGTACGGCGCGTGTCATACGTTACAGCAGAGACTCTGTTCTGTCGTTCTTTTCTGTTCTATAGTTTTTTTTATCATCATTCTAGGTCACCAATAGTGTCCTTTCTCTCTACCCGTCTTCTACTCGACTTTCTTATAAAAGTCATTTCTAGAGAGAGCGACGTTTTCAACGTAATTTTATTTTTCATTTTATTTCAAGTTTTGCTTCGTAGCCGTCTTTGACCGACGTGAACCTGTCGGACTTGATTCGCCGCTTGTTATACTCAGTTGCTGCAAGAATGACGAAATCCCGCCTCGTCTAGCTCGCCTAGCTTTATCTCCGTCTAACGGCCACCACTACGGCCCGTGTCATATCGCACCGCTTAGATAGCATCGCATCTTGCGCACGAGGCAGCCCGCGAGACAACTTTAACTTTGATCAAATAACACACGTCAAACTTTGAAAATGGCGATTGCTGTATGTATCTTTCCTTCATTTTTAAACACTGTATGACCCCATCCCCTCTAACACCGCCTCCAGGCCATCGGTCAAATCTGCTCCACGGCCTCTGTGGCCCACAACCTCGAGCAATGTGTCAGTCTCGTCAGTCGTGCGGCGGCTGCAGGTGCCAAGGTGCTCTTCTTGCCCGAGGCATCAGACTACATTGCCACCTCGCCCGAGCAGGCTCTGTCTCTCGCACAGCCGGTCGACGAGTCGCCGTTTGTGCTGGGCCTGCAGTCGGCCGCCGCCAAGCACGGCGTCGCCGTCCATGTGGGCATCCATGTACCGGTGGCTGTGACTGCCGCAGCAGCTGGATCAAACGCGGTGATGCCGACAGTTGCGGTTGTGGAAACTAGCGGGACTCGTACAGCAGCCAAAAAGAAGCTGCTCAACCGGACCATCTACATCGACACAGCCGGCAAGATCGCACCCTATGGCAACTACGACAAGCTGCACCTCTTTGACTATGCGGCGGCAGGTCTCCGCGAAAGTGCCCAAACACAGGCTGGAACCGCATTGTTGCCCCCGTACAACACCCCACTCGGCCGTTTGGGCAGCTTGACGTGCTTTGACTTGCGATTCCCCGAACCAGCCATTGCGCTCGCACACTATGCCAATCCAGCACCGGCGCACATCATCACGTATCCCTCGGCCTTTACAGTTCCCACGGGGCGTGCACACTGGGAAGTGCTATTGCGAGCGCGGGCGATTGAGAGCCAGTGCTACGTCATCGCGGCGGCACAGGTCGGGCGACACAACGAGAATCGCGTGAGCTATGGACGCAGTCTGGCCGTGGACCCATGGGGCAAAGTGTTGTGCCAGCTGGGCGGCGTGGTGGGCGGTGACGACGAAGACGCGACGGGACCAGATGTGGGTAATGCCGAATATGGGGCGGAGGGCCAGCTGGGCCTGGTGGACATTGACCTCTCCGTGTGGGAGAGCGTGCGGGAGCGGCTGCCGCTTGTCCGGCGAACGTAAGTTACGGAATCCTGAAATTTTGAGAGTCCGACATATGGCATGTGGTGACGATTGCTAACATTAACAATGTGATAGGGATGTCTATCCGGCACTCGACTCGGTTAAAGGCGGAGAGGCATAAGAGAGACGAGGAGGCACTGTTAGACTATCTCTTTTGATGAAGCTCGTCGCCCATGCATATAATCATGTTGTGCCTATCCAAAGAATATTCTCCATCTTCGACCGCCTTTCGTTTGCACCCCTCCTCGTACAATGCATGCTATAAAATTAAATGACAAGTGATGTTTCCTTCACTCTCAACATTTGCTACATCCTCTTCTTGCCCTATCTTCACCCTCTTCTCTTTCAGTCCCAGATCCCGGAACGCCAGCGCCAAACAGTATGCAATATAAAAAATGTAACCCGAAGCCAGAAAAAAAACATGACTGAATAAAAATGACGGCATAAGAAGAACAAACCACACGAGACACCAATCGTGCCACATACATCATCTAACGCCCGTAGATGGCACAGGTTGGTTCAGCCTGCTGCGGCACCTAGCGTTGCGGCGGTACGGGCTTGGGCGGCATGTTACGGATTTGCTTGATCAGGAACTCGCGCTCGTCAATAAACTGCTCGTCCTCGGTACGCTCCTCGAGGAAGTGCGACAGGAAGGTAAGGAGCTTGTCCCTGTTCATGATGAGGATCTTTTGGACGGCGACCGACTTGTGTGGGTTGGCGACAAAAACCTTAAACACATGGAAGCCCTCGTACTGGACCATTTTGCGGTCGTCGCGCAACAGGTTCATGCAAATCTTGAGGTGCTCGCCCGAATCGACGTAGCGTGTCATGACGGTGTAGTTGGAGCGGTCGAGCAGGACCTCGCCAAGCAGCTTGATAGACTGGCGCTTGGTGACATAGCTGTTGGATTGTACGAGGGTAGTGTTGTAGCGGCCGAAGAAGAGATCAAAGTTGATACTGAGGTACCGCGGCACGAGTTCCTTGTGTCTAGTCAGGAGTTCCTGGGGTTGTTAGTAGAAGAAGAGAGAGCGAGAGAAGCGATACAAAATTCGCGAGGACAAAATCCGCGAAGACAAAATCCACGAGGATAAAATTTACGAGGATAAGTAAAATCCACGAGGGTAGGAACCCGTGAAAGTAGCAAAGAGCAAAGGCAAAAAAAAAACGAAGGCAGGAAAGAGCGAAGTTCAAAATCCGCAAAGGTAGAAAATAGCAAAGGTGGAAGCAAAGGTAAAAAGGAGAGAACAGAAATACATACTCTGAAGGTGTTGAAGGCATCGGCTGCCACTTCAAATGAGCTCGTGTCAATCCACTTGAAGAACTGCCAGAAGATGCCGCGACCGCTCTGCACGCGGTTGAACGCAATCTTCTGCACACCGCCGCTGCTCGAGCCGCTGCTCGGGTCGTCGTCTGCATCGTCGTACAGCACCACTGCCGCGGCGGCCTCGTGCTTCAAGACCTCGCGCAGGATTGAACCGGCGGTGGTAGCGCTCTCCTTGTGGTCATAGCCGTGGCACAGGGAAATCAGCACGGACGGCGCGTGGTTGCTCACAAAGTCGACGGCGAGCGGCGGCGGCTGCTGGTTGTTCTGCGGGTCGGAGGCGACGGGGTAGTTGCTCGGCGGGCGGTAGCGGAAGACGAATGAGAAGATGACCTGGGCGTCTTTACGCGACTCAAAGGGCAGCAGGTGTAGGATTTGGGGTAGCAGACAAAGCACTTGCTCGTCGACGATGCCGTGGACAAGCTGGTAGACCTGCTCGGGGCTGGACTCCGCCTCGGGCGTGCCCTGGAGGATGGCCTTCATCTGGCTGAGGCATTTGGGTAGTGCCTCGTCGATCTAGGTAGACGGTAGTAGCAGCAGTTAGTATGGGCTCTCCTCTGTGTCCACGGTGTAAGCCTGGGCTGCCTGTCCTACCTTCGGATTCGGATTGTTGGCGACGTCGAGGCGGGCCAGCAGGTCGTACGTCTGCCGAGCCAGCTCGGCCGCATTTGTGCGGTTGCGACCGCGGTTGAAAAAGAAGGACATCGGAGCAGAAGTTGGCGGGCTCGTGCGGGATCAGGGTCGGCCAAAATCAAGGATTGTCAAATTCGAAGCCGTCGAGGAAGGGAAGAGGCCGGCGAGGTGGATCGGTCGGGCGCAACAACAGTCTCTCAGGAGTGGCGGTCGCGGTCGCGTGCGAGCATTGGCAGTGTCGTCGACTGTCTGCGCGTTTTGTGGATTGCCTCTGTTGGAGGTCGTCCGGACTTGAAAGAAAAAAAGGAGAAAGGGGCGTGCCGTGCGAGATCGTCAGATCGCAATCGGAGAGAAAGCGCTGGTGCCACTATTTACATCAGGCCCGTTGTTTGTTGTTGCCCATTTCAACCACTACCCCCCTGTTGAGCTGTTTGGGCAGTCGCAGCAACCGCCCGCACTCCCTAGCGATAGTCAGGTGGGGTGCTCATGGTCTCACTGTTCTTCGTGTTTGTTAGTGTTTATCACTGGCCATGGACCCCTGCAGCACTCTTCTGGTGCTGGTAGTTTGCTAATTGGAGGGTAGCTGCGGGGGGTGCAGCACGCGGCGCACAGGGGATTATTAGCGTGTTTGACATGTGGTGCAATTGACGAGGTGCCCAGAATGCGACACTGGGTACTGCGATATATGCATATGTCGCTTTATTCAGTTATGAGAGCATACCTGGGTGATGAAAGACGATGAAAGAAGGAAACAAATAAAAGACAAAAGACAAAGCAAAATTCACAACAATATCATTAGGTGCTTCAAGAGTGGTGCAGTCTTGTCGTTGCATTTATAGATATATTTATAAGATGTATAAAATATGTACAGATTTGTGCGGAACAACTTGAAAGTGCTGTTGTCCGATGTTTCATCTCGTCATCAATAAACAAACGCACCAGGTTTGTTAGAGAAGCAACCCTGGCCAAATTGGTGACAAAGTATCTCCAGACATTTCAACAGCGGGTATATCATTCAAGAGGGCTTTGGGTATATGATTGTTGTTGTTCAGCGTACACCTTTCATGGCTGTTCGCTTGTTTGTCGTCGGACGACGAGCACGGCCTCCGACAAAGCCGCCTGGCATCCCGCGGATCACGCCTCCGGGCAAGAGAGATTATGTCTATGTGTAGCTGGTGCTGTTCATAGCCATCTCATTTTGATTTCTTCATCGCAGCCTGTGTTTTGTCAGCATTGCTCCCGGCCGGACACGGCACACGAGCAAAGAATGATGCCAGCCAAGCCCGCATGCACGGGTCTCTACATGAAAGAAACAACTCACCAGATAGCAGTTCTTCAGCTTCATAAACTCAGCTGCACACTTATCTTTGTGGACCGAGTTGTAGTCGGCGACGATGCATTTGCCGTAGACAGAAGCCTGGTTGGTTAGCCGCGTGTACCCGCCCACCATAGTCGACAACAGCTCCTCATAATCCCATCAGTGACTTACCTCTGCGGTGCACTGCGACGCAGCGGCAGCAACCCGCTGGATAGGACGTGTTCTCGGCTGCATGGTAGTCACGATTTGACTGTGGTTCGTTCCTTCGTTCCTCTTGTCGTGTCGTCGCACGGCTGGCCAAGTGCAGTTTCCTGATCCAACTTTTTATGGTCTTTCCATTTGCACCCTAGAAGCTTTGGTGCTTTCCCTCATTGTCGTGCACGGACCATGCCCAATCCGTCTCTGGCGGCCGGAGCCCACTTGCCCACTTTTCGACTGGACAGGCGCCCACCAACGCGGTTAACCTCTTAACGCGTCCCCTTGTCCCTGAACACTCTTCCCCTTTGACGGCACGGCAGCTATTTGGGGCACGTCGCGCAAATCGCAGTCTCGCGAATTTGAGCTACAGCACAATCGATCTCTGGCTCCTTGTATTTTTCTCTTTTTTTTTTTTTTCTTTTCTTTTCTTCTTCCCTATTTATGTGTGCTTCCTTCCCCTCGGCACAGCCTGCACGCTCTTTGGCCAGGCTCTTTGTCGTGCCTGCTTGCGTCTGGTGCGCCTTGCCCGCCTGAGCTGCTTTTTTCTATCGATGTCGACTTTTTTTTGTTATTTTTCTCCTCCTTTGTCCCCATTCGGCCTTCTCTGTGTCTCGCCCACCCCCCTCCTATCATGCCTTCGCCGGCGTGCTTGACCCCATGCCGTCCCACGCTCCGCTATCCTCTCGAGATGGCAGGATCCGGTCATCGTCCCTCCGCCAAGGGAGCGAGTTTTACTACTCCAACGAGGGTGAGTCTCTCCGTCATCATATCTAGATTGCTTCTTATTTCTTGTTTCTTGGATGCACACTCTGACCATCCAACCCACCAGACATTGAACTCCTCCACCAAGTCGTCGCGCTCGGCCAGGACATCCTGCCTACGCTCCCAAAGCGCGACAAGCTCCCGACCACCGCGCTCTTCCGCGCCGCCGATATTGTCTTCCCTCGCCATGGCCTCGACCCGGACGGCGAGGACAAGCTCAGCCGCATCATCTTCCTCGTCGGTGGCATGCGCTCCACCGACAACCTGCTCGACCGCTTTCGAACCGTGCTAGGCCGCATGGGCATTGAGCTCGAATACGTTCCGGATAGCAGTGACCTCGATGCCGATGACGGCGGCGACGAAAACGACGATATAAACGACGACGACGCCATGGATGACGAAGAAAACAAAGGACGTATTGTGCACCACCCCAACCACCACCGCCGCCACTCACACATTCATGCCTCACCACCATCTCCGCACCCGCCATCACCGCCTCTCTCAGTCCACTCTGTCGCTCCTTCATCAGCTGGGGGCTTGACATCACACTCTGGTGTCTTCCCTGTTGCACCGCATGTGACCGGCCGGCGACGAAGAAACTCCGACAGTGTGGCCGAGTTTGTCGTCGCTGCCGGGGCAGGTCGGCTCGACCGTGGACGCCAAGAACACCAACACGCACAGATCGGCATCGGCCGCCAGTCGCATCGATCCCCAGCTCGACAGCAACAACACCGGCAGCACCACAGACGGAGGTCCGACTCGCTTGCCCCACCACTGGTCAACTATAAGGATTACTTTGGAACCGCAGACGAGCGGAGGCCACCTCCACAATTACCACCACAACCACAACTTCTCCCATCTCTACCAATACAGCAGCAACAAACTCGGCCCCGACCCTCTCACACATCCCGGCCGATCGACCCATGGCTGTCTCAGGTTCCCCGCTACCTGACCGCACCTGAAGAGGTCGAATATACACAAGAACATGTCATACCTCATAAGGGCGACGATCTTGACCGCACCCGAAATGTGGAGGAGTCCGAAGGGGACTTTGACTATGACGACGACGACGACGACGACGACGACGAAGCGCCTGGCGTTGACCAATATACACAATCGCTAGATCTGTTGAGTGCAGCAGCAGCACGGCGGCACGGACACTACAACCTACCGCAACAGCAACAACAGCATCCGCATAATATCCCTCCCGAAATAATAGGTAGTCGTTCCACTGCCCACCTCTCTCACAACCATAATTACCAACACCACCAACAACTACCCTACCGAACTCGCCCATTCTCGCAGAACGTTCCTCACTCTGCGCAACCTCAACTTGGTACCGGACCAGATCGCTACACACATTCCCAGCACTCGTCTATGCAGCCAGCTGGGTCCTGGACCGAACCTCAGTCGCCACGGTCGCGGTTGTCCTCAGTAGCTACGGACTATGAGGGCTTCCAAGCTGCTAGCGACACCACCGTGCAAGAAGAGCTCGAGGCCGGACCGCCCCCCCGCGTCGACCCCTTCATCATGGCCAAGGTGGCTGACACCTTTTTTATGCGCTTCGCCTTCCTCGGCGGTCTCGCCATCGACGTATGGAGGACGACATCTGCCGCTCACCAAGAACAAGAGCGCTATGCCGCACAAATGGATCGAGAGCTGTCTGTGTCTGAAGCACTTCTCATGTGGAGTAGTGTGGCCGGCACCCACATTGACGAGATGACACAAAAGACCAGACAGCTTACTGCTCCGATTGAACAACAGACCATTACGACGGAAAAAGACCAGCTAGATGAGGTCGACCAACAACATGTCGACGATATCGAAGCAGAGGACGACCAAGACGACCACGACGATGAGGCCGCGGTGCAATACCGAGAGAAACAGGAAGAGCGCGAGAGGCTCATGCGACGGGCGGCGCGCGTCTACACCATCACCACCATGTTCAACGCTGTCTGTCACTGGCACGCCATGGCCAAGGAAGAAGCTGGTCGTACCAAAGTAGCCCGCCGCCACCTCCTGCGCCGGAAAGTCTTTGGCGCCTGGCGCGAGCAGACTGCTAGTGACACTGTCAAGGCCGACTGCTTTGCCCTCAGCTGGGCTGTCAAGCGCTGGACGGCTGCCCTCCACCGTGGCCCCAAAGAGAACACCAAATTGTCGGTCCAGTTCTACAACCGCGACCTGGTGACCGTCACGTTCTGGACCTGGCTGAGAGCACACCAGGAGCGGACGGCGGATGCGTGGGCGATCGACCGGCTCAAGAAGCAGGCTGTCGAGGATTGGTGCCAGTCGACAATTGCTGCCGCTGGTGCCAAAGACAAGGCTATGAGCTTGGAACAGAAGTCGCTTCTCAGCACAGCAATCATCAAGTGGTCCGAGCAGGCACAGAGCCAGGCACTCACCTTGCTCAGTATCGAAGAGCAGGAGAACGAGACATACATGAAGGCAGCACTCCAAGACTGGGCCAAGGAGGCGTTCTGCCAGGAACAGCTGCGTGCTCTCCAAGCTGCCAACAAGACCCGCACCAAGGCGGCCGTCCTGGATTTCTGGCGCGAGAGTGCCGCCGAGGCACAGCACCGCGCGACCCAGCTCGACCTCGATATTGCTGAAGAATATGCTGCGCACTGGCACCGGGAAACACGTCTAGCGATCTTCCGCGCCGTCTATGAGTACGACCTCAAGATTGACGCCGTGCAGAGCTGGGTTCTGGCCGAAAAGCTCGCCTTTCTTATCCGGTACCGCGACGAGCAGCTCCTCTGGAAGACGTGTCTCACAATCAAAGCAAACTTTGGCACCGACCCCGATCAGCAAGGCCAGCAAGGCCAGCAAGGCGAGCAGCAGCGAGAAGACGAGTTGGCTCGTACTGCAGACAGGCTTGACAAGGCCAATGCCTTTGCTGGGCTGGTCTCTGTGTTCCGTGAACAGAACGAGAGACGAAGCGCCTGGAAGCAGATTGCCGAATACCTGGACCAGGAAGCCATGGCTAACAAGGCCCTGGGCTTGTGGACAGCGGCAACGGCCAAACATGACGAGATGAACGAGATCGCGCGTCGTGGTGCCTTTTACGTCGGCACGGCAAACGCTCTCAGCGACTGGCCTGTCTACGCCAAGACTGTGCGTAAAGAACGTCTTCGCTCGACCTACTACACCTTTCGGCGCGAGGTCAAGCGCAAGACGGCGTTCGACTGCATTGCCGCGTGGCGTGATGCTGCACTCCGATTAGGCAGTGAAGAGCACGGTGATGGCGCCTATGCTGCCGCAGACCAGCTCCGCTACGAGCACGAGGCCTACACCGTCTTCACGACACTCAACCACTGGATTCTCGAGACCAATGACTGCCTCTTCCAGCAGACCGTGGCGGCCGAAGCCGATGCCGAGGTATACCTCAGCCGCTGGCGACTGCAGCTGGCCGACTGTGAAGAACTTGGCTCGGCCGCCGCCGAACACGACACCGTCGCACAATTGGCCGGGCGGTGGGATGACTGGGAGCTGCAGGCTGTACAGGCTAGGGGTCGGGAACACACGGCCACTGCGCTTCTTGAGAAGAACGAACGCCGCCTTGGAAGACGAGTGCTGGCAGTCTGGCAGCAGGAGCTAGCGGACCAGCTGTACCTTGACTCCGTTGGACCGGACAACGACCTACGGAGGAGTTTTGCAGCATCCACGGCCCCCCGCTGGCAAGGCGAAGAGGCCACCAGTATTGGCCCCGGTTCCAGCCTGTGGCGACTGGGAGCTTCGCTCTCCTCACCCCTGATAGGCCGCTCTGATGGCCCTCGGCCATCCCCATCATATGCGCCCGGTCATGATGGCCGTGAGGACCGCCCGGCTCGGGTTGTTCAAGTCGGTGCCCGGCCTGCAAGCGCTCTTTTTCACCCAGTTACAGAAACACCGGTTGCGACAACAAAGCAGCCATTTTACAGCAGAGGCCCGTATGGGGCCATCAGTGGCGGCTATAGTGTCCCTGCTCCAGGCACTGCACCGGCTGAGACGGCAATGACTGTAAATACGGCGCCGCAGCCTTCGTCTGCAGGCCCCAACCAAATTCGGCGGCTGCACCGATCAGCTACCGCAGCCCCGTTCCGACAACAGATGCAGAAGCAACAACAGGCGACTCCCTTCCGTTCTTCTTCGTCTCCGGAGACTGCTGCTACTGCGCCAGCTCGCGCATCGTCCTACAACCACCGCCTCCTGCAGCGCCGCCTCCAGTCGGCCGCTCGACTGGCTGATTCAGTCCAGCTGGGGCCCATGTCCGAGTTTGATGAAGTCGAGGCTGCGGCGGAACAAGGGGAAGTCGACGACGACCCGCTTGCTCTGCTTGACTATGCTGATGCTGATGTGTCATCCGAAGGCGATGATGACCTTGGCCTTGGCGCCGGCAGCTCCTCTCTCCTACCGGAGCGCCGCAACTTCCAGATGCTGTCCTCGAACACGCCTACGAGGCACTTGTTCCGCCCTGGTAGTAGTGAGCTAACGGCCATTGCAGCACCGTCTGTTACCCGCGCGCCGCCGCAAATTCGCCCTGCAGCTCTGCCAGCCCAGGCGCACAGCAATTTTCGTTCTTCCATTGCCGTCACCGGGGGTACTGGGATGAGCCAAAGTGTTGGTGGTTTACCTGCGCCGGCCGACCTGAGATTTTCTCGCTTCGGTCCGGGCCGCTCGCTGCTACGGAAAAGTGCCGTCGTCGGTGCAGCGGCTGCCTCTGGCACAACAGTGTTCCCGCCATCGTCCTCCTTTGACCCGATCACGACCACACCAATGGGGCCTCTGCCGTCACCCTTTGAACGTCGGCTGCGTGCAGCGTACGGTGACCGATCCGGCCGTGACAACGATAACAATAACAACCTTGTTGACGAGGAAAGAGAAGACTACAGTGTCGGCCAGCGAGCATCTCTTGCTACCGCCACACCTATTCGGCAACTGCCACTGAGAGCATCCTTTGCAGCTTCGACTGCCCCGGCAACGGGACGCACAGGGGCCAGGGTGACCTTTGCAGATGTTGACCAAGACAAAATCGACGAGTAGATGAGGAGAGACATGATGGTGTCTCTTGATAGTGTATATAGGGAGAACGGAAGGCGGCAAAGGAGTCGGAACTGTCTTGCTCTCTTATTCTTTTGATCTTGTGTATGGCGCGGAGTTCACAATTGGTCGGTTTTTTGTTTGTTATTCTTTAGTTTTGGGTTCTTGCCTGTTTGTCATTTACCTTTGTGTTTTGATTTTCTGGGACAGGCACAAAAGCTCGTTGGTCGTCGTTGTTTTAAAGCGAGCCGGGGTCATCACTGGGCAGATCGGGCGTTTAGGAGCGTTTACCAGGTTCATCTACATTCACCTTTTATTTGACGCCTTTTTAAGCTGCGCCCTTTCCTGGTCTTCTGGAACGTGTTTACTGTTGACTTCTTTTGCGCAGCCTTGTGTATATCTCGTGATGAGGCTGCCAGCAAAATTGCAAATATATATATACCCCTGTACGACATATAGGACGTTCGTCAACACGTTGAGCCTTGATATTTGCGGCTTGCTACCATGCCCAGAATTAATCAGTAAGTCGATCCGCCCAGTGCTTGTTGCCAGCCTCGCAGGGCAGAATGGTTGGAAATAGCGCGCTGTCAATCCCTAGGATATAGTAGTGTTATTAGATCAACAGTTTGGCGTTGCGTTGGTGCTGTTCGATGTCGTTTTGGTGTCGTCTGGTGTGAGACAGGAAGTTTATTTACTCTTTAGATCATTGTTTCCTATCAAATTTCGGTTAGAGACCTAACGGTCCAGAAGAGGATTGATTCTAAAAAGTGTGCAATATAAATTTATAATGCCAATGCAAAGGGAGTTTGACGAAAGTACGGATTGGAAAACTTGTGATTCACGACATTGAGATAGAAGAATAAAAGAAAGAAAAAAGAAGTTAGAATAAAAATGCACGGGATGTGACAAACTCCCTGCTCCAAATTGGTTGTATTCGTAAAAAATCCTAAAATCCTAAAAATCCGAAGCAGCCTCGGCCGGCCTGGATCGTTCCAATGTCCCAGTATAGAAAGCAAAACACAGTACTCCTGACATACTAATCGCAAAAACAAAAGGCCTCCGTCCATATCCAAACGAGGAGAAGAAAAAAGAAAGAATAAACAAGATCAAAGAAGATAGCATATTAAATGACTTGCATTAATCATCAAACGTCGCCGAGATCATCATATTCGTAGGTTTTCTGGATGCCCTTGAGCACGGCGTAGCGAGTGCGGTCCAGCTGACGGTCTCGCTTGTACAGAAGGTGCAACAAGTCCCGGTACTTCCTCTCCCAGAGAGCAGCAAGAGCCGCATCATCGTTTTGGGTATTGGGGTTTCCAGAACTGCTGCCCGGTGTCCTACCGCCAACGGAAGCCGTAGCACCGCCAGCAGTAGAGGACTGTGCACCGAGTGGAATTCCATAATTGATACCACTGCTCATGAAGTCTGTTGAGCGAGGGTAGTTCTGGATGCCAGGATTGATGGCGAGAATTGTTCCGGGCGGTAGACCCTCGTAGCGGCCAGCCGCGTTGAGATTCTGGCTCTGCATGGGGAAGCGCATCTGGCCGCTTTCCAAGGTCGTCGGGATGTTGGTAGATCCCTGGTTCCGCGCTGGGGGTTGTGGTTGCTGGGCGCGCTCTTCGGCCTCAGTCTTGAGGCCAACAGCACGGGCCACGGATGCCTTGACCTCTGTCGTCATCTTCTTCCAACGCGCATGCTCGACCACTTCGATAATGTTGAACTGGCCACACACGTCGCCGAAACGAAGCTCCCAGCTAAAGTCGTACTTGGTGTATTCAGGAGTCTGCTCGAGACGCTTGATGCGTGCATCGGTGTTCGCCATGAGGATCTTGCCACCAGCAAGTGCAGCCAGGTTGATAAGAAAGGCCTCCTTGCACGCAGCACCCTTGGTCAGATCCTCAATGACGATGTCGACAAGAGCACCAGCCTCTTCCACGCTGCATGGCGGAATTCGCTGGTCGTTCTCGTCGTACCAAGCAGCTGCAAAAACCTCAGTCATGAAGTAAGCCTCAACCTCGTCAATGTTTGTGCGGTCGGCAGGCGCCCCCGTGCCAAAGTGCACGCTGTATACAGGCGGCGGCCGGGGTGTTGCCTTTGGTAATGGGCGGCCTTCGTTGTGCTTGTTCGTCCGTTCTAGGCTCTTATCAATAAGGCCATCTGTAGCGATCTCCGGCGTCACAGAAGTTGCACCTGTTGTTCCAGTGCCAACATTTGTAGCTGTTGCCGGTGAGTGAGTATCGGCTAGGCTCGGTGTCTGGCTGTGATGGCTGGTCGCATCCGGTACAAAATGCATGGAGAGTGGAAGGTCAAGGGCGGCTGGGTCGTAACTGGTCAGAGGCAAGGACTTGTCGGAGGCGGCACTGGTACTCGGAGGTGTATAGGAGTGCATACCAAAGCCATTCATATCACCGGACATGTTTTGCATTGGAGGAGAAGCCAAACGCACTTCGGCTCCTTGCCTTGGAGGAACCTGCAAAGATAAGTGACCCGGGCGGCCACTGCTCGATGAAGTCGTGGTAGAAGGCGGGCTCATATTGTCAGACAACGTGAGTAGAGGAATCGGCGGGGGCACAGCCGAAGTCGTGGGAACACCGCCTAGTGTAGGCATTGAAGACATCTCGGGCAGTTGCATTGTTGAAAGTGGAGCAGCTGTGGTAGGCTCCATGTGAGAAGCATACGAAGACGTCGCCGGAGGAAACGCTGTCACTGTGCGGTCAACCACCGATGTTTGGTGGAAAGTAGTTTCTTGAGAACTGGACGACGGCATGTTGTGGTGGTTTCCATTGCGGTTAATAGGGGGCCGTCCACGTGTCTTACCCGAGCCGCCAGTCCCGCTACTCCGCCAGGCAGAAGATACAACTTTAGCACCATGCCGGCGACCTGGGCGACGAGAAGACTGTCCCGAAGACCCTGTGATGGCCGACTTTGGCTCGTCGCCCCAATAATTCATCCTGGTCGACGGTGTAATGGCCGACTGTGGGTATGCCGACAGCGGCGTGTTCATACCGTCGAGGCCAGCTGACCAGCTTGCACCAGGGGCTGACGGTTGAAGGTGGCTGTGGTCGAGCCCACCAATTTCCGGTGGTGATAGGTGCTGCCCAGTTTGTTGAGCGTGGGAGAGGGGGAAGCCGAATTCGGTTCTGCTGTCCGGGTGTGGTGACCACCGACCGGCCGATGACACATTGGAACTCGGGGCTGAAAGGTCATCGACGTAGTCGTCTAGGCGAGGGCGTTGTGATGGTGACTGGTTGTTGAGGAGGTCCTGGTCTGC
Organism: Ophiostoma sp. CBS 140.51; assembly: GCA_029298735.1. Classification (NCBI taxonomy): domain Eukaryota; kingdom Fungi; phylum Ascomycota; class Sordariomycetes; order Ophiostomatales; family Ophiostomataceae; genus Ophiostoma; species Ophiostoma sp. CBS 140.51. The sequence continues at coordinate 99,823 of JANSLP010000077.1, read as the reverse complement.
TTCGTCGTCGGGCCGCCGGCGGCCGCGTCTCGGTTTTATTTCCGGGATCAGAGCCCGAAGAGCCATGTCGTCTTTGGCAGCGACACCATCGCGAAGGTGCTCGCTGACGGGGTATGGGCTCGTAGGGATGTTAGTCCAGTAGGGATGGGGCCGATCCATAAGATAGTCGAAGAAGGCATTGACGTGCATCGAGTGCATCCAGCGCTGTGGGGTAATGTGAGTAACGTACTCTAGAACGAGGACGGGAAATGGCACGCGAAATAGGGGTAAAGCTACGGTTTATACGACTTGCTCGACTTACCTTCAGGCGAACGGCATACTGCTGAATTTTCTGAGAGCTTTGTCCCTTGTCCTGGTCGGGCGGCTCGACGCCCAGTTTGAGGGCCAACTCTGCCCAGGTCTTGATCTCACGCTCTTCAAGCTGGCAGATCAGCTGGTAGAGTGTGAAGATGCTGAAGCTCTTGCCATCACTCCGCGGCGGTGTGCGGAAAGCCTCACGCAGAGCAGTAGTGTCTGTTGACGGCGATACAGCCGGGTTGCAAGCGAGAATAAAGGAGACGTAGGCATCTTCAATGGTGGTTGCGGTGACGATGCGGTCTGGCAAGACGGCACGTCTGATGTTCTGCTGTTGTTGATGATGTTGGTGATGTCCGGAGACAGCGCCGAGATTGGATGCTGATAGTGGAGGCTGCCCTCCGGCACTCGTTATTGAAGCTGGAGCAGACGTGGGTGCCGACTGGGCCGCGAAGAGGCCACTGGCTGTAGTTTGCATCGCGACAAATTGCTCATATGGGAGAACGACAGGGCAAGGCTAAGCTGTGGAACAGAAAAAAACAGGGAACAATAGCCGCGATTCTCTTGTTGTGCAGAAGAAGAAAAAGAGAAAAAAGAAACAAACAAACAAACATAGAGGAAAAAGGCACAGGCCAATATGTGGAATTGGAAATGGAGGATGACAGAGGATGAGGAGGGGGATGGGGCAGAGGATAAACAAGGAGGCAGGGTGTCGAGGTGAAGTAGAAAAAGAAGGAAAAAAGAAACGAAAAAGAAGAAAAAAGAGGATCCAAAAAGAAGAGCGAGCAGGGAAGATAAAAAAGAGATAAATTAGGAGCTTTTGAAGCTCCACGGAAAGAGGAATGCCCAACTGGAGAAACAGAAAGTAATAACAGGAAACAGGAAACCACAAAAGTTCTTTGAGAGGCGACGGCCACCACGGACGAGACGATAGCTGGGTCTCGCGACGGCGGAGGAGAATGAAGGCTGCGGATGTCGACAAGTATTCACAGCTACGTCGTCCACACGTGGCTAGCCATGCTGTGGCGGCTTCTTTTTCTCTAAGCTTCGTCGAGAAGGAGGGGGCGTGTAGCTAGATTGGACATCCAGACGCACCCTGGCAGGGGTTGTCGACTCGCAAGCCTTCGCGCTTCTCGTCCTAGTGAGCGTTGTCGTTCCGCGATACTTGTGGCGACACCGGTGGCGGATACAGACGTTGTGTCAAGATATCGCCGGTGGAGTGAGCAACGCCGGACTCAAAAGCGCCAGGGCGGGCTCGAAAGAGCAGCACAGGTAGCGGGTGAAGTAACTTTACCTCTGGAAGCTAAAGGATATCGACCGCGCCAGGAGAAGCTGCGGTAAGGATGTGAGGCAGAAAAGGCTGCAGCAGCAATCGAGCAGGAAACGGCGGCGTCGCCGGGCCAGCTGATAAAACGCACCCGAGCCGCAATGGAGCTGCTGCAAGTTGCTTCTTTTCCCCCTAGATGACACGCGCGTGCGCGTCCCTTGTGCGGAACGTTGATTTAGGTGTTTTTGTCTTTCCGTGGGGTGTATCCTGTTGGTTATTTTTTGGTGACGTTCGAGGGGTCTCTGTTGGTGATCCGGTACGTTGTAGTGTGGATGAGTTTATCTGGCGCCCGATGAGCAGGTGTTGAGCGGGCAGGAGCAATCGGCCGCAGGAACAACAAAAGAGCCTTGTCTGTTGGCTGCTGTGAAAGAGCAGGTGCCTTCCTCGCCTTCTTTCCTTCCTATTCTGTATTTTTTCTTTTCGCACCTGCCTGGCCAAGAGTCCTTTTCTGCTTGGTCTGCTTGTTTCTTCCTGAGCTGTTCAGAAAACAACGACAACATGGGAAAATGCGGCTGTCATTGATACTGACTCGGGCGGGCGACGAGAGACAAAGAAAAGGCTACCTAAGCAGGTACTTTTGTATAAATTCGTGTTCGCTTCTTCCCTAGAATCTAGTATGCGATTTTCCTGTTTTTTTTTTTCCTCGCGAACTCCGGGGTAGCTTTGTTCGAGGCTTTTGGAGGCTCCCTCGAGCGCAGAGTCGTACCTTCTGTTTTCTTTTTTCCAGTTGTCTCTTTTTGGCACTTGACAACTCCCACTTCTTTCCGTAGCACTTGCACTTGCGCGCCTGTCTTATTTTGCCCACGACAAGGAAAGTGCGCCCGGCTTCACGTCGATCTTCCAGCCGCCGGCTCTGCACAGGGGTCGCATGTGTGAAGCCAGTCAACGTTTAAACAAGACAGGCCGCTTTGTTTCGTTTCTTTTCTTCTGATCTAAGTCCACCCAAAACACGCCTGTATTAAAGCGCCTGGGCCTCTGCCCTCATTTGTTGCACGCATATAACTCCCATGCTCCACATAATACTATCGGTATTACTACTGGTCCAAAAATAGAACCGTCGTCCACTGCAATTGAGGTTGCATTGAATGAACCCTCAGTAGCCGTCTTATGGAATTGAGCGGCCCGATATAAATACGGCATACAGAGAATTATGCGATGTACGACATCCACATTGGGCACGGAGTACATCGAGACAAGACTTGATAATTGGACGAGACTAAACACACGAGCACAGAAATATGATTTGCTTCTAGAGCACAACCAGATCTAGTATTTTTTTGCGTCGACGTGTCATAGAGCATTCAGAAATCAGGATTTAGTACCTCAAATGCGGTTCCGACTTATGCGGGATGCCAAAGCTAGCCAACAACTAGCAACCATCTTGATACTGCTCACCCATATACGTCCAACAAAAACAACAAGAACGCCTCCGCGGAGTAAATAGTCCAGGAGCTCTTTGAACTTATTCGCTGTGCCAATGCCAATCAGCAATCCTAGCATCCCTTTACTTCTGCAGGAACAAGACCACGCCGCCCAGAACTCAGAGGCCCATCGCTGCCGATCAATCGTCCCAGTCCTGGGGCTCAGGCTCAGCTGCAAAGCGTTATTGCGTTCGCAATTGAACCGGTGTCGAGGTAACGCATGTACAGGTATCCGCATGTCGTGCAATTGACAGTACACAAAGTAAGTACCGCCCCGCCATGCATTGCGCCCTTTGGGTACATGTTCACGATACCAACAAATGCACGGCCGCATCGAATTCTAGCCTTTTTACACACACGCCCCGGATAGATGCGAGCGATCATTCCACAATAGAGTTCAGGCAGAAGAGGTTAAGTCTTGGCCACGTGCAATGCAGTAAGAGTCAAAGGGACCGAAAGGTTCGAAGGGGTCGCAAAGGTCAGCAACGTCCTGTTCGGTCGCGTGAGCGAACTTTCGCATTACATCCAGGTTCGCATCGTTTGCATCTTTCGCATCCTGTGTATCGTGCGCTCCTATTGGGAAGATGGCAGCGAGGAGGGGTGTCCGAGTGTGCCTCCCATAGGACAGGGACTGTTGGGGAGTGGGCCTGATGATATTCAGAAATGAAGCACCGATGGGGGGGCTGTCTCGGTGGGAGCGTGCATCGCCAAGTGCTCCGGAGGCAAATGCAGAAGAAATTCTTCAAAAAGGTACCTGGCTTGAAAGCTTCACGGGGACTTCCGGGGCTTCTTGCCAGTGACTGGAGGATGCGACTGGTTAAAGGAAGGGCACAGATCTATGTCTGCCGGAACCTCACCAATGATCTCTATTCGTCAATTCTGCTCTCAGTCATCCCAAGGAAGGCCTCCAGAGACGCTGATCGGATGACGAAAAGGGCGGAAAGAAAAGGGAGGAGGATGGCAAAGAAGGAAATCGAAGCGCCGGAAGGAATACAAAGGAGGGGCTAAAGGTGCGGTACAACGTCGACACTGCAAAGGACAGGACAGAATAAGGAACGAGTCCCTTTTTTCATGCCGGTACTTGACAAGTGGGTTTGGGCAGTGCCCACCGGCCGGTCTCAGGTACGGACTGAATACAGGCAAGACGGCGCGGATTGCTTGTAGCTGTATCTCCCCCACTCCCTCTTCCGGTGCCGCTTTGCAAAGTCGAACCCGCAGTAACGTGTTCTGGAACACCTTGCGAGGGTCCTTTGTGGCTGGAGGCAGTGCACACCAATTCAGACGACACAAAAACACATAGTCGAATCAAAGGAGAAAATCTAATTCTTTCGCCCCCCCTGAAAAACGACGACACCAGAAATTCCCGGAAATGGGATACACCAGTTCGCCACTGGCTCCCACATCAGGGTCGTTTGCCACGTCTTTGGGACGCTTTTGAGACGCTTGAGGTTGTTAGACCAGAACCGACTTGACGGTTGGTGGCGGCGAACAATAACGCGGGCTTGGGGGACCCGCCATTACCAGAGACTTGGGAGAAATGGGAGCAGCAGTAGTTCACAACGGCACAACAACTGCTTCCCCCTCCGAATACAAAAGGCCTCACCCACCATCCAAATGTTGACGATAAGGATGTGGCCCGTTTTCCTTCGAGGTAGGCGAGGTTGTAGAGCTAAAAACAAGTTTTGTAGTAGCTTGGAACCGCAGGTGGCAACCGGGCATGGGTTGTGCCGACGCAAAAGTCCTTTGAATTGAAGGGACAGGTAGGTGCATGTAAGTCGTATTTCAGCGGAGAATGAGAAATCGGGCAATCCCAAAGACGCCCGAGTCCTATGTGTGAAAGGCACTGCTGGACCCAAAAGAGGCGGTGATTCAGAACAAGACAGTCCTTTTTTAGGCATCGGGGGGGGTTTCTTTGTCTCTGAAGCTGGCCTGCACACGTCAACACGAATGTTTGAAGGTTGAGGTAGTCTAAACGGCGAAAAATGTTCTTCTGATATTTCTGAGGATGTAAACACAAAAGAAATAGTTTTCGATGGAGCCCAGCTCAGCCATGCAAGGATGGCTGTTGTTTGAATCCTCAGCCTTGCTAAGCGTGCATCAGTTGCACCAAAAACAGTGGCATCCAAAAAAGGAGATTGGATAGTGAACGAACAGGGCTTAGAAGGTCTGAGTAAGTAGAAAAATTCATCTTCGCCATGTGTTTTTTTGACAATTTATTTTACCAATTTTTATTTCTTTGATTTTCAGCTCCCCATTCTCGTAGCAAAGGAACAGACCGTTCTGGCCGGGACCTGACAAAAAAGAACCAAACGTCAGGCCACAACCACGTGCGTGACGAGTTACAGGTGGGCGCCACAAGAGCCGCGATGCCCCAGACTTGCCAACTTGGAGGGCATTTACTTTCAAAGATGGCATTTTTGATCCGAATTTGTTTGAGCCGGCGTCGAGAAGTGAGGCGGGAATCTAGGAGAATCCAGCAAAGTTGGACAAAGGGATGCCCAATGCCATCCCATTTCGAGCACATTGTTTTTTGAGCAGAGCAGGGTTTGAAGTGTCTTAGTTGCCCTCCTTGAACTGAGATAGTTTTTTTTTCAACTTTTTTTTTCAAAGAGTTTTCAGAGGCCCTATCGGTTCGGTTTTGCGCCTGCCCTTTTCGTCCGATATCGACAGTTAGTGAAGTGGGAATCTGCAATGCATAAATGCATTATAGGAGCCTCTTTACATGCATCATGCCTATAACCGATTGTATTGTCAAGTGTACACTTTGGGACAGCCCGTCGCATCGGCTTTCCTCTTACGTGTAAAAAAAAACTGTTATTGACGAGGAGGAGGCCAGTCGTTCCAATGTGCCTCCTGTTTCTGTATGGCATTGAAAGATTTGCACTTTTCACAGTCCCCCTTCTCCTCGTCATTGCCGCATTGTCTTTGACACTTAAGTCACTATCCTATGCCGAAGCCTCCTCCAAGACTAGCCATTAATGAGTGCCGAGTTGTAATGCGCAAGACTAGACATGACTCTGAAACTCCTCTTTAAAGGCTTTCGTGAACTTGCCGAATCCTTCGCCGGTGTGGAGGTTTCCCTCATTTACATCTTCAACGTTTGGACTCCATCTTCACGAGCCAGCAACAGGGCAGTTGTAGTTTCCATTCTTAGTCATCTGGGTACCAGAGGTTATGCGCAAGTCTAACTTTTTCGACGTTGATCGCTCCTTTCCAAATTTGCACGTGAAATGGCCCGGCACAAAGAATGCGAAAGAGCGACCCATGGAATGGACGCTACGCTCGGGAAAACACGCACGGTATTTGGCAACCGAGCTTCGATCGTTCTTGCCGTAAGGGGAGGGGGCCAGTGTAAAAGTGGTTCAGCGGCTCCCCCACAGTCCCAGACTCTCCAGCTAATAACACTGGAGCGCCCCAAAGTCCTCCACGGGCAGGTACCAGGGGGCCTGTGGACTGCCCCGGGCTCCAGCGTTCTGGGGCCAAGTTACCTCGGCATCGAAGGGTCAGCGACGAACCTCGTCATTGTCGCGCCTTCCCGCACGGCATCCATCGCATGCATACCCCAACAGGAACCAAAAGGGGAACTTTTACCTAGACCGGCTTAATGCACTCCAAAAGTCAGCAGTTTGTCCTTGCGCAAAAACAAGGTTTTTATTTCGTTTAAAGCAATTGAAGAATCAAACGGAGAGAACAAAAAAGGAAGCAAAGCAAGCAACAAAAAGAAGATCGTGCAACTCCAAAGCAAACAAAGGGACAATCCGGACCACTTCAGGCCTTCTGTATTCAGCGCCGCATCTTCCACATCTTCCGCCTCTCGATCCAGCCGACCAACGCGCTCTGCCCGTATCGCATCACCATTTCAGCCGCCGCCATCGTTCGTCCAACTCATTCTTTCAGCCTAAGCGTTTCACCCGTCGCCATGGCTCCTGCTCCTTCTAAGCCCGTGGCCGAGACCACCACGACCTCAACCTCGACCGCGGCTGTCCCCGCCACCGCCCCTGCCAACGACAATGTCGCTCATGCCATCGCCGGCGCTGGCGGCGGAATCCTGGCGACTGTCCTGACCTACCCGCTGATCACCCTGTCGACGCGTGCCCAGGTCGAGTCGAAGCGCGCAGATTCGTCGTTCCTCAAGGCTGTCGAGGGCATTGTCGCCCGCGAGGGCGTGGCTGGCCTGTACGCCGGTCTGGACTCGGCCATCTTTGGCATCGGCATCACCAACTTTGTGTACTATTACTGGTACGAATGGACCCGCGCTGTCTTTGAGCGTCGTGCTGCCGGTGTTGCTGGCCGTATTGCTGGCCAGCTGACGACTCTCGAGTCCATGCTGGCCGGTGCCCTGGCCGGCTCGGCGACTGTTATCCTCACGAACCCCATCTGGGTCGTCAACACGCGCATGACGACGCGCCAGCGGGCTGTTGAGGCCGATGAGGAGGCCGGTGCCAAGGATGCCAGCAAGAAGAAGCCGTCGACCATCGGCACCCTGCTGGCCCTGCTCCGTGAGGAGGGTCCCCGCGCGCTGTTCGCCGGCGTTGTGCCCGCGCTGGTGCTCGTCATCAACCCCATCCTGCAGTACACCCTGTTCGAGCAGCTCAAGAACGCTGTGCAGAAGCGCCGGCCGGTGACGCCCGGCATTGCCTTTATTCTGGGTGCTCTGGGTAAGCTGTTCGCAACGGGCATCACCTACCCGTACATCACCGTCAAGAGCCGCATGCACGTCGCCAAGGACCGCCAGCAGGGCGGTGTGACGGCTTCGCTGCGCAAGGTCATCAACGAGGAGGGCTACGCCGGTCTCTACAAGGGTAAGTTTTTGTTTTCCATGTCATTATTGGTATAGTTTAGTATTGCTCTGCGCACAGCTGCTAACTCTCACAGGCATCGGCCCCAAGATCACGCAGAGCGTGCTCACTGCCGCGTTCCTCTTCGCCCTTAAGGACGTTCTCTACAACCAGACCGTCCTCCTGCGTTCCAAGACCAAGGCGATCCGGTCATAGACGCACAATCTGCTCTAGACAGTTTAACCCTCTTCTCGACCAAGGAGGCTACCATTTCAACATCCAGTCTGTTATATATACCATGGCGTTCTATTTTGCTTATGCCCTTACACGCCAACTTCCAGTAACCCCTTCAGATGCTGCTTTTGATAGTTAGCTGCGTCTTCAAGTCTAGCAAGCGTGTCTTGCTCACTTTTGTCCTCCTTGTTTCCTTGTGTCTTTTTGCATAACCTAGACTGTAATGTAAATTTTCCCCCTGTCAAATACAAATTGAAAGACTGTAAATATGGACTTCGAAAGCAGATATCAAATAAGGAAGTGAATCCCAGAGAGGTGTGTGTATCAATATTTTCATATGTTCTACAAATCTTTGTATCTAGCTTTAACCCTTTACGCGAATACAAAATCTATAACGACCATGGCCCAATACATCCACATACGGAATGTAGCCCGTCCCATGACTACTTGGCTGGTGCCACCTTGGGGACGATCCACCACTCGTGATAGCACTTGTCGGGCTTGGGCACCTGAGCCGTCAGCTTCAGTGCCTCTACTCCAACATCATTTTCTGCTCCGTTGCCCACGCTTCCGCCGTCCTTCTCCACACGGGAAACCACCTTTTTGAGAGATGCAACCGCCAGGCCCGCAAAGATCGCCGACTTGTGTATGCCCTTGGTCCTAGACAGCCACCGCTCGTGGTGGTGGGCGGAGAAGGCCTCCTCCTCGGTGAAGCGGGTCAACGCCTCGCAGCCCTTCTTGGCGCCGCCGATGGCCTTTTCCGCATAATCCAGTATGGCCATGATGCTGGAAGTGCTTTGCTGGGCCTCTTTTTGAAATTCCTCAAACTTTGGGAGTTGGGGGAGGCCAATGGCCGCAAAGGGCCTCATGCGGAGCTCATACCGCAGCTCGTCTGTACTGTAAGGCCGCACTGGGGTCTTGAGAAGTCCCGTCCGGTGCAAGGCTGCGTACAAGCAGGACAGTGCATCGGCCAGCTCCCATGTAACCGATGCCTCAAGCATCTGTGTTCTCAAAAACGCCAGCGATCTAGCCACCACAGCCTCCTGATCGCCTGGTAAAGCCCTGCCACCAGCCCTTTGCCGCATCTCGCCAAGGCTGCGCAGTGTGAAGCCCCGGATTCTATCGCAGTGCGCCACTCTTCGTTTAGCAAGATAGCAGAGATACCAGTACATGCCGGCCAGCTCGTCTGCCTGGTACACTTCCAACTCGAACCCCAGCTGCACCACCCATTCCATCAGGCGAATCTTGTAGAGGAAGGCCCACGATGAAAGCGGTAGCGGCTTGCCGCCCTCTTCACGGCCGGCAAGGAGGCTGTTTCCGGGGACCTCCTCCAGCGTTGACTGCGCAAGTCCGTCAATGTCTTCCACGTCCATCTGGACCTGCTCCCAATCTTGGAGAATGTGGCACAGCATACGCCGTGAACGACTACGGTTCTGACAAAGTATGCGGAACGTCTCCAGATAGGCTGGGAAAGAGCGTACCCGGAACTCCTCCATCTGCTTGGCAAGAGCAAATCGCGGGTCCTTGACGACTTCTATCTCGTTGTTGATCGGATCAAGCAGGAGGTTTGCCGGGAGCACCACGATCGATAGGTCATCATCCATGATCTGGCGTATACTGTGCTGACCGAGCATGATGTTATCAGCAAAAATGAGACTCTGGATGAGAACCCGTATGTAACCAAGTGGCTGTGGCTTCTTGGCCTGGAATGTGAGGACAAAGTTCTGCAACAAAAGTCAGCTTTAATTCTTTCTAATCACATGGCGGTGGTCAGGGAGACATACCAGTAAACTTTGAGGATCCTCGTATTTGAGAATGTCCACTACCTCGGCGCCATCCTTGCAGAGTCGAGACCAATGATCAACGGCCTCTTCAAAACTAGGCTGCACAATGGGTCGTGGCGGCATTGTGCTTGCTAGGAGACCCTGCATTTTTGTATTAAAGGCTGCTGGGACTGCGGTTCCCAGGTGGTGGGATTCGTTGATGTTCTTGACGGCGTCTGCCATTTGTGTCCATGGGACTTTGAGTGAGTCTGGCGAGATCCGTAACTCTGCCAGCTCTATGGCCGTGAGAAACGTTTCACGGAACTCAAGGCGAGCTTCTAGGGCCAGAGACACGTTCTCCGCCCATCCGTCTCCGACGTCGACGATGGCCGCCCGTGCCTCCTGCAGCACCTGACGAATCTCCTCGCGGCTGACATCTTCGAGCATCGGCAAATGATAGGTATTGGTCGCGATGTCCTCTTCCTCAAAGTACAACTCGCTCTTGAAACTGATGAGGATGTCTGAAACCGTCTTGATCAGAGCAATACAGTATGCTCGAAGTATGGCGTGAGCTGGGGATCGCTTGATGCCCTCAGCGCTGTTTCTCCGCATATAGTCCGCCTCATACAACCCTCGGGGGGTAGGGATGAGTATGCCGGTCATGTAGATGCTCGTCAGGAGCGTTTGCGACAGCGGATAACCAAGATGCCATGCCATCTAACACGAACTGTTAGGACACAACAAGATGAATGAGGATGATATTTTACGAACGTACCTCTAAACATAACAGTTGGTCAATTATGCCAATCACTTCGGCTGGTAGCAGTGAGCGCATAATCTGCTGGTGGTCGTTATCCACAAGTTCCTCTGCCGAGACACAACCACTGTCCATTTTCGGGTCCATGATCTAAAAGGTAATGTTAGGACACAAACAGCAGGTAAGAGTTTCTCTCGGAGTAAATCTTACCTCCAATGCACCCACGGACTCGAAGAGTGTAAAATAGCCATCCTTGATCAGTTCTCCCGGCTCGAGAGCTATAAAATGTTAGCATTTGCATATGCCGTGCAAGAACGGGAGAGGTCATGAACGTACTTGCGGCCGCAGCAGTAAATCTTGCTGTGATATCTACGGACACAATGCCGTCGCTGATAATCCTTGTTGAGGAAGCCGCTGGAGGCATTGGCCTTGGTGGTGGCTGCCCAGCTTCTGGGGTCAGAGAGAGCTCCTCGAGACCTATGAGGCATGTTAAATATCGAAGGTCTTCTCGGCGACAGTCGATCTGGGCACGGCTGGTGCAGGTGCAACTCACCCTGGTTGACAGCGGCCTCTTCTCGAGGCAGCCGTAGGGCCTGCCGGGCCGCATCGTCGGCCATCTCTACCAGTTTAGAGGACCGGCGACGGTGTCTGGGTAAGGGATGGGTGTCTTTATATCATCCGATCGGCCATAAGGCGGGGTTTCTTGTGCATGGGCGGCGCAAGGCTGCGGGAAATGTCGAGTGTCAGTCGCGAGTGTAACAATATAGACGTCGAGATCTGAAATAAGAGAAACGTCCGCCAAGAGTTCGCTGCTCACCTTGCGCCAATAATATCAACAAGGTCAAGAGTCTGAAGGAATGACAGTCGGCTCGTAGCTCGTGAGGAAAGGTCGATTATTAGTGTGGGCGTACTTCGAAACTTTTAGGAAAGAAGCCCACCAACAAGCTCCGTCCCTCTTTCCTTACATCCGCAAAAGGGCTCGATATAGGGAAGGAGTCAAACACAAGAAGAAGAAAGATGGTTCAAATTTTATCATAATCCATTGAAAAGTGTATCTAAAACATGAAAGACAAATCGAGGCTGACTCAAGATGCGAATTCAGGCTCACCGTTCGTAATATCGAACTGTAATGGAGGGGTTTGTTGGGTCGGACATGTGCTTGGGCTAGGCCTTTCAAGCTTCCATCACAATGCAGCCAACCGCTAAAAAAACTCTCAGGTGTCAGCCTGGTGGTCGGATTTAGCAGCCATCCTCCTGCGCCGGACCAACGAAGGCACGACAGCGCGTATATGCTCCGTACCTCCCTTAGCCAAAGTGCGTCGATATCGGAAGGAGTATTCACCAAGTAACAGCTCCAATTACTCACATACTGACAATAGTTTCACAATTTTGTTCTTTTTATTTATGGTCTCTATAAACGGACAGGTGCTTTTTTCGCCGTGCCGTTTCGTCTCCAAGAAAAATAAGTACATACAGATGGCTTGGGTGCTGCTATACGTCGAGGCATACAAGACTGCAATTGTCACTATGAGGCCAATATTCCTCAAGCTTTCTCGTCCTCAAGCATTGTTCGATTCGCAGTGAGGTTCTCGTTTCGTTTCCTTCTCGTCCCTCGTACAATCGGCTCTTCAGCATCCTCTCGCGTCTCCTGTCGCAGTCATCGATCGTGGGGTGTCGTCGTTTATGCGGAGGCGGCCTCGGCGGCGGCGGCGGTCTGGGCGTCGGCGACGTTCTTGGCCTCACCCTGCTTGCCACCCTGTTTATTCTTGTCAGTACTCTTGTCGTTCTCTGGTGCCAAATTTGGCGGTCGGGGTCAGGGTCGTTTCTTACCTGCCACTTCGAGAAGCGGAGGTCCAGCTGGCCGCGGCGCTCAGCAACGAGTCTCTTATCCTCCTTCAGGCTGCGGCGGACAGCGCGACCGGCAATTGCCAGGTAGCGGTTGTACCTACGAACGAAATGTCAGCATTGCATTCTCCGTCTGTCATTTGTCGTCGAGATTGTCGTATTTGTCGCCTTTCGCCGGCTCGTTGGCGCGCGGTCTTGGACGGAGGTTGGGTGACTCACGAGAGGCCAGCGGCTTTCCACGCGGACATTTTGAAAAAGAATGGATGGGTGTTGTTGGGAGGGAGAATCGGGTTGTGTTTGGGTGGTGGTGATCGTGGATTGAAGCGTAGAGGTGCGGTCGGCAATAAAACCGTTTTCGAACTTCAAGGAGGAAGGGGAAAATCTCGAGAGTCCAGCAAAATAGCTCGGCTGCGCGACATATTCCGGCCGCCTTCTGCCGGGGAGTCACGTGATTTTCAGCCACACGCCAAAGCGACAGAGCTCCACCCATTCCACCCATCGCTAGTCAACAACGGCGATCACAGTTCCCCTGAAGCTCAATGTTGGCTGCAACGGACAGTCATGACCGTTTAATTCTTGTGAAAGAGAGCAATTGCAAATTCTTTCACGGTCCTGAACTTTCAAATTTTTGTCTGAGTTGTTATATAAGAAATCAGGATCACCAGAAATTGAGGGCTTAAGTAAGTATGGCTTCTTTCTTTATATGCACAATATCCGGCAAAGAAGGTGGCTGGTCCACGCTGAACGACAACTCTTTCTTATGTTGTCAAGCAACGTGGTTGTTTGTTATGGACTACTGTTGATACAAAAAGGTTTCTTTTTTCTTCTTTTTTTTCTTTTTCTTTCCCATTTTGTCTCTTTGTGCTCCCCCACGCTTTCTCTTCACGCTCTTCACTTTCTCTTTTCCGGCCGTCTTTTCTCGTCTGATGAATCGACAAACCCCAAATTCTAAAAACAAAAATTAAGAAAAAAAGAAGAAAAGGATCCAACCAACCTACGCAGCAGAAACGGCAAATGCAAAACTACACATCGACGCGTACACAGGCACCCCTCCTTACACCGTCAGGCCGACATCCTCCGCGAAGGGCAGGACGTGCAGGTCACCGACAGCGGCGAAGGACGCCTTGCCGTCAACAAGCTTCTTGGCCAGCTATAAGAAAATAGTTAGTATGCTAGGATGGACACGTTATGGAGGTTTGAATAGTAGGGACATGAGCATAAAACGTACAGTCGTCAGCTTCTCAGCAGTGACGCCGGCGTAGGCCTTGCTGGCCTCAGCGGGCTGGAAGGTCTTCAGGCCGTGCAGGGCGGCCGTACCGGCGGCCGTGACGCCGGCGCTACCGGGCTCCTGAGCGGTCAGCGCATCGAAGCGGGCCTTGGCTATGGCCTTGGCGACATCCTCCTTGGAGGCCGAGCCGCCAGCGACGGTCTTCAGGACCTTAACGGCAGCATCGGCAGCCGCGCGGACAGCAGCGGCAGACTGGCCAGTAACCTGCAGGGTCAGCAGACCGGCGTCGGAGTAGGCCAGGTTGCGGGCAACGATCTGAGCGCCGTGGACACCAGCGGCAGCCTTGGACAGCAGGGTGAAGCCAGGGGTCCACTTGATGCTGGACTCGCCGCCGAGCAGGGCAGTCAGGACCTCGACAGTGGCGTCAGGGGCCTTCAGGCCGCTGGTGGGGAAGGCAATGACGACAGCGTTGCCCGAGGCGGACTCGATGCGGTGCTGGCCACCGTAGTACTTGGAGGCGGCGCTGGTGAGGGCGCTGCCGGAGTTGGGGGACTTCTTGAAGAACTGGTCAACCCACTTGCTCAAGGCAACCTGGGTAGCACCATCGGCAACCAGGGCGAAGTTGGAGCGAGCGTAGGCGGAGTTGGCGAACTGGGAGACACTGGTGTGGCTCAGGTAGCTGCTGAGGGGAGTGGTCGTCGATGGGTTCAGAGCCTCACCCAGGCCGGTGTGGAAGGCAACGGCGTGGGCAGCGTCCAGGGCGGTGGCCAGGTCGTCGGCCGAGTACTTGGCCTGCTTGATGTGGAGGACGGGGTCGATGTCCTCAGCCAGCTCGTGCTCTGCGAGGGTTGTTAGTCGTCGTGTCTCAGCAGTATGGACAATCGCGTCACATAAATGCCAGAGCGGTCTGGTCCACCATCATCTTCATCCTCCTTATAGTCGTCCAATATATCGGCTTACCTTCAAATTTGGTCTCGGCAACAACCTCGGCCAGGAGCTCCGTGAAGTAGGGCAGGTGCTCACGGAGGAAGTTGGCCTCGAGAACAATGGCTTCACGGGTGTGGTAGGAGGTCAATTGGCCGCCGAGCAGCTCGGTCTCGCGGGTGATACGGAGGGCGGAGCGCTTCAGGGTGTTCTAGGCGGGTTCAACGTCAGTATATCGGGATCTTGGCATAGGTCCAGATGGGCCTCCCAGCATCGTCCAATGCTCTCCCCAAACGTCCCATATATTTTCCTCCTCTTTCACAGAGCACTGCGTGCACTGCCTGTCCCACTCCATGCCTCCCCTAATCTCCTACAGTGTCGGGAGGTGGTCGGTCTCACCTTGAAAGCAAATCCCTCAAGGCCCGCGGTCAGGCCGGGAGCCGGCTGGTAACGGGTACCGGCCTTAGCGACAATGGCGAGCTTCGTGGACGGGCCGTGGGCATCCTTGGACACGACAGAGACGCCGGAAACCTCGGTCGCCTCGAAGGCAGCGGGCGTCGAAGCAGCGGCAGCAAAGCCGCGGCTCTGCGCCTGGGCGCACGACTGCCGCCGGAGGGCAACCTGGCTTGCCCTTGAGACGGCCGATCTCGAGATCATTGTGTAGGTCTGACGGCGAAGAAGAAAAAAGACGAAGGAAATTCGAGATTCGAGAGTCGACGAGGTGGTGGGGAACCTCAATTGACGGGAGTGGTTGTGTACGTGATGTTTTGCGACGAGGTTGCAAAAAGGTGCAAATGAGGCAATGAGGTGACTTGCAGGCAAAGGAACGGGCAGCTGGTGCTATTTTTTTTCTCCCGGACGCTCTTTCCCAGTGGACGGAAATGTCATCCAATTGCCAGCAGCTTATTTCATTTCGCGCAAGGGAAGGAACGGCCCAACGACGGTTCCGAGCAATTTTCGGCCTGGGACGAGGAAAAACTGGAGCTGTGCCAGCTGGTGGCCGGTCTAGCGGTTCCCTGCCAGCTGTAGAGTGCAAGCGCAGAGTGGCAGTAGTAACGCCCGCTCAATGAGACAAACGACTCACAACGAGGTGAGCGAGACAGGTGCTTGTTCGCTCCCCTCCTAAGTCGTATTCTGCCGCACCGTGGCCAACCCCGCTAACAAACTCGTCGCCCACCCATTTGAGCCCAGCCGCCCGCATTCAATGCATTGACGATTACCTCCAGGAATAGTGACCCAGGTCCAGTCCCTTCCAGTAAACAGACAGTCTTTTACGCTGTGTTATTCCAACGTCCTGCAGTAAAAGGCAGGCGAAAAATGGGAATAATCCACTAAAACTGCAGAATCCACTTTCCCGCGCCAATTGGAGGTCCCAGACGCAGCTGACTCCATTTTCACGCCAAAAAAAGTTCTACGTAGAGCCTTCCTAAGATCTTCTTTTTTTTCGTTCTCTCTCCCAATCCACCATCACCTCTCAATGTTTTTACGGTAGCATCTGTGGCAGCTCTAGAGATAGTGAGAGGATCTCTAGACGCCAAATCCTCCTGGCAGACCCGATTTCGACCCTTTACGCCCTTTCTTCGCTATGTTGTTGGTGGTGAGTCACTTCCCGAAATTTGGTGCAGTTCGTTGCCATTGCTGCATCTGTTTTTGTTTTCGTGATGCGATGCGATGCGATGCGGCTGGGTTGGAGTATTCATCCATCAGCACAGATCAACGTCAAACACAGCCAAAGAGGGAGGCCTGGATCGTCCAGGTACAGAATGGACCGTTTGCTAACACCACACCCGCCCCAGACGAAAAACCTTGCGGAGCTCTGCACCCTGGTCATCGATGATATCTACGGGGAGCTGCCGTCGGTATGTCTTCTCTACACTCTATTCTCCTGTCTTGTTGGCTTCCTTTAGTCGCCGCTAACACATCTCAGCGCATCTTCGCGGCGCTGCTAAACCGAGGCAGGGCCGGCCTGTCACAGCTCGCGCAGTACACATCACTTACCCCAAAGCAACTCCGTCACGGCCTCGCCGTCCTCCTTCAATACGACCTCCTCTTCTTTTATGTCAGCGGCCCCGACCGCACGACTGTCTACGATGCCAACCCCTCAGCCGCCTACAACCTGCTGCGGTCGGGCAAGGTGCTGGAGATGGTCGAGTCGCTCCACGGCGCCGACGCCCGCGATGTGATTCAGAGCATGTTTGCCCTGGGCCACACACGCATTGCCGACCTCAAAGAGGCTTACAAGGCCCAGATCAACAAAGCAGACGCGACCAAGAACGGTACAAATGGCACAAATGGCCACACAAACGGAAACCATGCCGATGGTCACACGAATGGCGGCACTCCACACAATGAAAGCGACGGCAGGGCACGAGAACCGGCAGCGATCCGGTCACTTGAACACCTCAACTCGGTCCTCTGCCGGCTCATCCATGCCGAGGTACTCGAGGTGGTCAGCACGGCATCGTTCAAGAGTTTTCCCGACCGCCAGTCCGAAACCCGAGAAATGATTAAGACGAAATACTTCTCCGACGGCATACGTGGTCTCAAGAAGAAGGAAGAGTACGAGACCCGCGTGTCGGAAGAGCTCTACAACCTGCGTGACGAGCCTCGCAAGCTCAAGCGTACCCTCCAGACGAACGGCGGTGGCCGTCAAAAACTTAGGAAGCTCCTCAATGGCGACAAGAGCAACGGCTTCCACAGCGACGAGAGAGACCCTTCGTTGGATGTATGTCAAACACATTATCACCCCATGTTTCTGCCATATTTCTGCCTCATACATTCTCTTTCCCTTTCTCTTATACTTT
The DNA here is from genome assembly GCA_029298735.1 of Ophiostoma sp. CBS 140.51. Taxonomy (NCBI): domain Eukaryota; kingdom Fungi; phylum Ascomycota; class Sordariomycetes; order Ophiostomatales; family Ophiostomataceae; genus Ophiostoma; species Ophiostoma sp. CBS 140.51. The sequence continues at coordinate 82,448 of JANSLP010000077.1, read as the reverse complement.
GCCACATTTGCTAACAACGCTGCCTGCCTACAGCCTAAGATTGTCCTGCGCGTCAACCACGAAAAGTGCGCTGTGGAGCTCCGCAACCACCGCCTCGTGCAGGCGGCCACAGCTGCCATCGGCGAGACGACTGCTCAGGTCTATGGTGCTCTTCTGCGCCAGCTGACTGAGACGGTCACACGCTGCCGCGCCGATCCCCTTGTCGACATTGCCGGCGGCGAATTCTACCGCGCGCGTGCTGTGAACACGTCAGATATCTACGACAACCTCAGCCCGGGCCTAGACGTTTTTACCGGCATTGGTAAAGCCTCGGCCGACGAGGTCGATATCCCGACAGCAGAGCGATTAGAACGTCACGCGAAGGTTGATGCCATTGTTATCGGCGACGAAGGCGGCGAGGAGGAGGATTTCGACCTGGACGACGAGGACTACGACTCAGAAGGCGAGATCTACCCTCCCCCGACCGCGCCTCTTCAACAAGCTTCTACGCCGGCATTGAACGGTAACCACACACCAAACGGATCAAACGGGCCGGCAAACTCCAAGCCAGTAGGCGGCGCCAAAGGCGTCAAGTTTGACGAGAGTGCAGCAGCCCCTTCACCGCCCTCCGAAGAACTGCGCATGCAGCAGATGCGCCAGCACCTCCTTCTTTTGTGCGACAACAAGTACAAATTTGTGCGCCACTGCGACCGTGGCACGTGGACCGTCGACTTTGAGCCGCTGTTTAAGCGACTGCGCGAGTCCGAACTTGACAACGCCATTGAGCGCAAGGTCGGCCGCCAGGGCCTGCGCCTCGCCCGCATCCTGCGCGACAAGGGCAAGCTCGACGAGAAGACGCTGCCGACGATGGCGCTGATGAAGAAGAGCGACGTTCAGAACAAAATGCTCGAGATGCAGATGCACGGCTTTGTCGACATGCAAGAAGTCCCGCGCGACAACAACCGATCGGCGAGCCGAACGCTCTTCCTGTGGTTCTGCGACACGCCACGATCAATCGATACCCTCCTCGACAACGCCTACAAGGCCATGGTGCGCTGCCTACGCATCCGCGACGTGCACCGCCGGGAGAACAAGGAGGTGCTTACGTTTGTGCAGCGCCCTGACGTCAAGGGCCGCGAGAAGGAGGCGCTCGAGAAGAAGTACTTTGATAAATACCAGTCGTACGTCGAGATCGAGCAGAAGCTGATGGGCCAAGTGATGCGCCTGGACAGCCTGGTTGGGACGTTGCGTGACTACTAAGAAGTTGCGATGGCCGTCTGTCTCGGATATGAAATCAACTCAAAAATCAAACAAAATGGGAGGACATTGTCTAATTTATTTTGGGAAGAAAACGGCGGATCGTTTCTTGCATCAGGGTTGGCGTTCACTTTTCATCCTCATTTTTATTTCCTGCGCCCAAATCTACTACTCTCGAGTATTGTATACTACCTACCGCCTGTGTCTTTTTTATTATCTTTTTCTGTCTTACCCTGTTATCATTACCATGTTACCGTTCTCGTTGCAAGAGAACAGAAACCAAATAAATAAATAAAAAATCTTCAAACATTTTCTCATGTGCTTGCAAAATCGTAGTATTTCTCGGGTATATATATAATCGCTCTTTTATCTCCTTTTTTACGGTTTCCTCACACAACACCCCAAGATCCCAGCGTCCAGCTTGCCGCCCCGGACCCAGATGCCGCCCCGGACCCAGATGCACCTCCCAATCCACCGCCCACCACGCTGCGCAACAATCCGCCAGGGCCCATGCTCTGTCGCTGCATCTGCTGCTTGGCGTCGACATCGCTCGGACGCACGGCGCCCAAGACGCCACCCTGCTGCGCCCACTGCTCCTTATCAACGACCGCCAGTGCAGGCACGCGCAGCTGTGCCAACAAGCTGGCACCGCTCCAAGCGCCCAGCGTCTCGGCTGCGCGCATCTGTCCGTTGATATGGCCTTGCTGCTGCGGCTGCCCACCCGGCACAGCGGGTGCTGTACTATCGCTGCGCGTCCGTGTCTTTCGCAGCTCTTCTTCGACCGGGTCGCGCTCGGGCTGTGCGTTGGCCGCATCGTGCCAAACACCGTCCGCCGATTCGCCTGAGTCTGCAGATGAGGTCGGGGAGATTGGGTTACCGCCGCTGGCATCGCCACTGTCGTCCTGGCTGCCCTTTCTGTCACGATTTCCCTTATTATTGTTCCTCTTCTGCCGTAACCTCGCGTTGGCCTTGTACTGGTCAACGCCTTTGCCACGCACACCATCCCAGCCTTGATCGGCCACCAGGCGTGCAACTTCGTCAAAGATGCGGCCGCGCAAGCCCAGAACGCCTGTGCAGCCACCTACAAAGATGATGCGGGCCATGCAGACGGCGCGAACATCAACGGGCAGGTGTAGCAAGTGGCGAAATATGAGAAGCGGGATTGGTAGCTCCTCGTCGTCCCAGCTGGCTGGTATGTCAAGGCCTTCACCTGTGCCGCCAAAAAAGGTCGTCTCACAGGGCTCGGCTAGCTGGTCGAATGATACGTTCAGTGTCTTTGGCGGCGTACACGACTGTAGGGGTACACTGGTCGTGCGGGCGCCGTTGGCGCGCGATGAGCCAGTTCCGGGCCGCGTCGAGTGCCCATCCTCTTCTGTTTCGTCGGTTTCGGCGACGGTCGCCAGGCCGCCCTCCGAGGGCTGTGTGGCCGCTGCTGGTCTTGCATTGTCCTTGCTCGGGCCGTTTTCCGTTTGTCGGCACCACACGAGGCGTGCAGAAACATCCTCGCACTCGTCAAAACTCAAAAGATGCTCGCGGTTCGCACGCGGACTGGGAGATGTGGCTGCCGGCATGCCTTTTGCGTCCTTCTCCTCGTAGTCGGGCGAGATCATGGCCGCGAGCAGGTCATGCACATTCTGGACCAGCAGACGTCCGGCACGTACCGATCTCGAAGACGACACCTCTCGGTACTCGTACACGCTCGTCACCACAGTCTCGGCCCAGCCAAGGTCGACAACGAGTGCGCTGCGAACACCAGCGGCCACAGCTGCAGCTACTGGTGCTGACAGCAGCGACACGCTCGGGCTCTGGAAGCGGCCAAAGATTGTGTCTAATGTCGTAGACAGAAGTGGATGGGGGATCGAAGGCGGAAGTACGGCCACCATGCGCCTTGGCCGTGAGTCGATCAGTAGGTATCTAATAGTGTCAGAATTCTGCAAATATCAAAATATCATAGAGTGGGAGAAAGTGTGACAGACTTTGTGAATGCTTCACGCAACGCCCGCTCCAGCTTATCCGAGATCAATCCCGCGTCAATGTTGCGCACGTCCATCTGCCACAGCTCGTATGCCGTGTCCCAGGTTCGCCCTGTTCCGTCTTCGCCGGCTCGCCGCCAGTCGTGGTGGTAGTCTTCCTGCCACACCCGCAAATCGCCCACACGGCGCTGCTGGTCAGGCCCAAAGGCCACAGTCCCTCGGCAGACAACATCTCCCGCCAGTCCGATGCGCATATACCGTGCGCCCACCTCGATCACAATAGTCTCCTCCTCGGCGCGCAGTGTAGAGGGTGACGAGAAGGCCGAAGGGGTTGTGCGCACAGGGGTATGCGGCCCTCCACCTGGTGTGGCCGGCGCAGCGTGGCTACCTACCCTATAGCTGGCCGCAGCTGCACCGGAGCTCCCAACACTGCTTCCAGCGCTAACACTCGTCCGAATCGTCGAGACCGTCCGGTGCGGCAAAGAAGGGCTGGCGTTGGACGCCATGCCCGGGCTGAAATCGGCGTCGCTTTGCCAGAAATTCGTATAGCTAAGCTTTACAACGGTCAATGGAAAACAATGTGCGCCGAAGAAAAGCTTTGAGCTGCAGGCCCTATCGTTCGCAGCTGTGTGTCGTGAAGTTGTCACGTCGTGGACGTTGAAGGAGCTCAGGAGAGTGCATACCGCCTTTGGCAGAAAGAGCACCGCAGAAGCAGCCCCTGGAACGCGTTGATCCGTTGGCGGGAAAGAGCGCCCTGAATCCCCTGGACAAGGCTCATAAACCCGCCTATTAGGAAACTATTAATGAAAGCGCGCCAGAACGGGCCATTTGTGGCGCTCAGCACCATCCCCGTAGAAACGCCACATTTTATCCCAAAGTAGTAATGGTGTCAACAATGAGGCAACTATGCTCGGCGTCACCTGGCTTCAATCTCCAAACTCATTCTTCAGCATTTTAATCTCAACGGCGACACGATCCTGTCTACGGCCCTTATTCATTCACCGCGTATCGATTTATCACAAAAATGGACGCACAATTGCCTACCGATACTGCTTGATCGTTTCTTCATTCTATTTAAGTCCCTGTCGGAGCCGTTCACGGTCTCTTTTTTCACGATTTTCACGGTCATCACAACCTTCATTTTTAACACAACATCAACCACCATGGGTATCAAAGGAATCTACAAGGAAATTGGCGCTGGCGCCCGCGTTGCTTTCTTGCGGCTGGCTGTGGACAGTCTCGAAAAGCGCGGGCGGCCGCTACGCCTAGCTATTGATATTTCCATTTGGCAATTCCAGGTCCAAGTCGCAAGGGGTGAGTTTTGATGCAAAAAGACAGCTTTCAACCTGCTGTTCCCGCAGATTTTGTGTTGACAGCTTTAGGTGGCTCCAATCCGGCTATTCGCACATTGTTCTACCGCCTCGTGCGGCTTCTGGGCATGCCCGTCCAGCCCGTCTTCGTCTTTGACGGCCTCAACAAGCCGCTCTTCAAGCGCAACAAACGCTCGTCTGGTCCAGGCGACATGGTGGCTTCGTCTATGGCGAAACGTATGATCCGAATGTTTGGATTCTATGTCCACGAGGCACCTGGTGAAGCCGAGGCTGAATGTGCCCTGTTGCAGCAACGTGGCGTCGTCGACGCTGTTCTCAGTGAAGATGTCGACACACTTATGTTTGGGTGCACGCGAACTCTTCGCAACTGGTCAGCTGCGACAAGCACCTCGACTGGGAAGGGAAGCTCCACGGCAGCGGTCACACACGTTACCATGTATGAGACAGACGCTGCAGCAGCAACGTCAATAGCACCAGAGTCGATTTTGAAGACACATGAGACCGGTCTTGATCGTGAAGGAATGGTTCTAGTCGCGCTGATGAGTGGTGGCGACTACCTTCCTGAAGGTGTCCCTGGCTGCGGTGTCAAGCTGGCGTGTGAGGCGGCCAAGGCAGGCTATGGACGAACACTTTGCCGCATCAAGCGCTCAGACACAGCGGCGTTGGTTCAGTGGCGCTCCAATCTGCAGCACGAATTGCGCACCAACGAGAGCAAGTTCTTCCGCACATGTCATCACAAGCTTGTCATCCCAGAAGACTTTCCCAATCTCGACATCCTGCGGTATTACACGCACCCGGTTGTCTCTCCCGACGATGTTGTTGAGCGCTTACGGGCAGAACTGGATTCCGCCGTGGATTCCGCACCGAAAGCAGCCATGCTGCAGGCTACCGAAGACATAAAACCCAAGCCTGTCGATATTCTTGCTCTCCGAGACTTTGTAGCAGAGACCTTTGACTGGACAAACCGTGGTGGTGCCATCAAATTTGTTCGCGTCATTGCTGCGGGCCTGTTGACACGGATGCTGTTCCTCAAGTGGTCGTCGGACAGCGGAAAGGATGATGTTGACGAGGATCTCGACAACGAAACCGGTATCATGGACAGGGATTTGCTGCCGTCGCTTGTGGAGGGCATTTCAAGACAACGAACACACGCGAGCACAGACAACACCCCCGAGCTACGAGTATCCTTTATTCCTGTCAACGTGGTCGGACTTGATTTAGAGCGCGAGCTCGACGACCCGGAAACTACCTTTGGTCGCGATGGGCTGGCCCTCAATAGCGATGATGAGTTTGACGAGCCACCAGCAACATTGGCTCCGACCGTACCTGGTTACACAGCAGGCACTCTGACAGTCGCCAGTTCTAGGAAGCTGACGACTGGCACACCGTACGATCCTACAGTGTCAGGTGTGGCTTGGGTTCCTCGCACAGTCGTCCAAATTGGTGCTCCAGCAGCACTTGGTGAATGGGAGAAGAAGCAACAGCGCAGCAAGAAAGGAACCGCTGACGGAACAAAGACTACAACAACTCGCAAGCCAAAAGACACAACGAAGGCTGTGAAGTCAAAAATGCCAGCGGGCTCCCTCGACCGATTTGTTCGCGTCACGAAGAACACTGGAGGCGGCGCACTTTCCGCTAGCAGCCAGGCTGCGCCTGCAGAAAAGCCAGCCTCAAGATTGACGGCCACCTTCAAGTCCAGGCCTGACCTGCTGCAGAGTCTTGACTCGGATGATGATGCCAGTTTTGGTACTGATAGCACCCAGCGAGATGTTGGGGAATACGACCTACCGCAAATCTCAGGGAAGACTTCCAGTAAACCCTCGTCGACTACACGAACCAAAACCACGAGATCTCAACCACAAAAGAAGGCCGCCAACCCGTGGGCTATGTCCGGGTCACAAAATCATCCCCGGGTCACAAAAAACACCACATCAAACACCAGTACTCAAAAGAGAGACTTTTTCCGGCCTGCTTCGCCCCCGCCGGCATCACAGCCCACAGGCGTGATCGACCTGATATCAAGCAGCCCCTTTGCAGCATCAGCATATGAGCTGATACAAATTCCAACATCCCTAGTCCCATCCTCCCCACCACCTACTGTCAGCTTTTGTTCTCTCGCATGGTCGCCTTCGCCACTGAAGAAAACTACAGCATCGCAATCTAGGGTCGCGGCTACGACGACGTTAGATAGGGTACCAGCAGCATTGCCGAAGCCAAGGTCGAGCGCAAAGCCAAAGTTGTCGTCTCAGGCTAGTCCCCAGAAGCAGGCGTCGATTCTCAGCTTCCTATCGTCCCCCAGCAGGGCGCCTGTAGCGATTGTGCTTTCTGATGACGAGGAAGGAGGCGTCCCGGTCCAGAAGCAGGTTTCTCCTGTCGGGCAGGACGAAGACCCATTTCTATCATCCTCCCCTTTGCCAGCTATCTTTTCAAAACAGTATGGACAGGCGGCAACACAGGTCACGGATAGGATGCCAGTAGACGTGAGTGACACAAGGACGGCATCTACTACAAAGAAGCAGACGACAAAACCAGCCACAAAACGAACACGGTATGTTCCGCGGACGAGTGCCACCGGATTCTTTCGAGAAGAGGTTGTAGATGAGATAAGTGCGGAATATGTGAGCCCATCTCCGGCGCGAAGCCGCCGTGGTTGGCGACAAAGTGAGGTTAGTGTCGTCGACCTGACTGGGGAAGGGCTGTAACCTTTTTGCAATTTTTGTTACATTCTGGCTTTTAGTCTTCTTTCTTTTTTGCACTTTGGTATTGTGTACTAGAAATGACGAATAACGAAATTTTGGCTTCAAATTTTTGGTTCCAATTCTACTTTTTTATTATGTTATTTCGTCTCGTGATAATTTTAAATTGTTCGCGGCTCGTTCATTTTATTACAACTTTTTTTTTGGCGAGAAATAAAAATCAAAAGATAGAATGACACATCAATTTAAATCATAGTTAAATATTGTTTTATATTACTATAAAAAAGGAGAAAACATGGCACTATATTTCGATTACAAAGAATAACCTGAAAAAAAAAGAAACGTCTCTACATGAGTTGGCGGGTATCCTAGAATGAGATCGTGTCGCTATATATAATAAAACCAAATACCAAAGAGAAAGAAACCGCAGTAATCAAAATCATATCAAATAGGGAATCTCGTGTTTGAAGTGCAAAACATAACCAAAAGCCAAAACCCAAGACAGAAAAAAAACGTCAAAGACCCAACCAAAATGTCACCCAAAGTGCCAAGGACCCCAAGTAAAATCATCACACGTATCTTGAGTCCAGGAAGAGAAAACAGCGGGACCGGGTTCACCAAAACGTTACATGTCTACCAGCCAGGGTAGATCGCGATCACTCAAGTAAGTGCATGTGAAGTAGGTGATGTTGTCGTGGGGTCCGTTGCCGCTGCCGTTACCGCTGCTAGACTTGCCGCCAGCGACGTCCAGTTCCAGTCCACTGCCCATAAGCGGCCGAACAATTTCGCGGGCCAGGGCCTTGAGTTCGTCAATGCGCTTCTCGAAACGGCGGAGGTTGTCTCGTGTGTAGAGATCGGGCGACAGTTTCAAAAACCGTTTGCATTCTTCGTGGCCGAGATACGACGGGCTTGCAGACAGGCCGATAATGCGATAAGTGCGGCCGAGGGAAGAGATTGGAGGCGACAGTGCCGGGACGAGCTGGTTGCGCACATGGAGTGTCAAAGCCGTCTCTTGTTGATGCCGGCCCGAGCCCGATGACGAAGAAGAGGACGAAGAGGCTCGTCCGCCATCGTGGCGAGAGTGTCCTCCCCGGTGGTGCCCATTACGATGATGGCCATAGCGGTCACCAGAGGCGCCTGCGCCCCGCCGCTCTGGTATCATAACCTTGGGATCACCACCCGCCGGGGGCGTTGTGTTGTCCGCAAGCCACTGTCGGAACAAGGACACAGCAAGCCAATCAACATATGCGGTAGAAGGGGCAACACGTTCGCCGCTGCGAGTGGTTAGGTGCAGGCGGAAAAGGCGAGCCTCGACACGGGACACGGCTTCAGCGAGCTCGTCAACCTTGTCCTCGATCAGATCCAAAACCGAGTCTGGCAGGGCAGCACGCAGGCTTCGTTCGCCTGCTGGCCATTGGCCGACCACATGAACGAGCGCCTCTTGGAAGATCACGCGTGACCGAGCCATATAGCCCAGACGCAAGTAGCTGATGGGATATTTTGCGATTTGGCGCCAAAGGCGGCTTTGGAACTGCAGGAGGTGGTGGTCGACGCGGGGACCTACAAAGGCAAGCGCATCATACTCGTCGGCGACGGCCAATAGGGATTTACACTGCACGTATGCATCCGCGATGTTGACGCCATCCAGTACCGGTGGGTAGTTGTACATGATGCGGAAAAGATTGTCGTAGTCACGGAGGAGATCGACCTCATCGGCGGTTGGCGGTGGGAGGAGGGGAGAGGAGGTGTTGTATCCATTGTAGTTGCTGTGGTGGCTGCCGTGCCGAGACGACGAGGAGTGTGAGAGGGCCAGGTTGGCCACCGACCGGAAAAAACTAGGGTTGCTGTGAGTGGGCGCCGCCTTGCTCCCATTGCCGCTTGTAGAGCCGCGATATGAGTATGAGTTGTTGACATTCGAGGGACCACCGCCGAAAATCGACTGAGGAGCATCTGCTGTTGATGTCACTGCCCGGTTGGCGGTGCTCTCGTCCTTCTGTACCAAGATTGGCTTGTCGTGTTCACCCTCTCCAAGATCCAGCTCGTACCTCCACCTCCGACGGGGCTGGTTGCAGTCGGAAGGTACAGTACTGGCGGTGTGGGTTTCTTTCCCACTCTCGCTTCCACTCCTGCTCCCACCTGCGCCGACCCGGGCTACCTCGCCACCGTTCGTCAAGGCACGCGGGTCCGCTTCGTTTTGTACCTCATTGCCTCGACCGATTACCTGCGCGCGAGACCACTCCTTGCTTGTGCTAGCCTCAAAGAAGCCCGAACACCGGGCTAGAGTATCCCGGTGTAGAAGATATCGGTTCTCATGTCCGGAGCGAACGCGCACAACGATCTCGACGTCGCCTGTGTTGGTAAAGACGGGGAATTCGTTTAGCTGGGCGTACGGGGAGGAAGATGACGAGCCGCCAATATGGCTGCGGTTGTAGCGACGAGAGCGGGTGGACGATGTGCGCTCGCCACCGCCGGCCAACGAGGCGGCAGTCGGCGGCGACGGTCCGCTGTGACTATGGCTATGGCTGTGGCCACTGCCGACACCGATGACGGAAGATGCGCCCCGGATGGCGAGAGAGTTGGAGTAAAAGTGCTGGTCTGGTTGGGAGACCATGAGGATTGGCGAGGCGCGAGAGAAGCCGGCCGACTGCGGAGACTGATGAGAGAAATATTGGGCGGGAGCAAGTCCGCAAACTGCGTCTGCCGTGAAGGGCGCGATCGTAGTTGGCGTGAGGCGTGTATATTCGGGTGTCGAGTTCAAATTGTAAGCTGCCAAAGCTCCTCGCTGTCGCTGCACTTGTCGAGGGTTTCTTGAAGAAGGAAAGGAGGTCGGGAGCCGCAACGATGGGGCGGGTATATGGAATGCGGTCAAGGAGGAGAAAAAAAAGCTGGTTAAGGCACCGCCGAGTAGGTATGGCGGTAATGGAAAGTGCGAGAGGAACTGGTCAACAACTTTGCAGACCCGTGTTGCTACCAGCCTTCTGCAGGTCGCGAAAAAAGATAAACAAGCAATTAGGCCGGTATTTTGGGACGAGCTCTGCTATCGTGTCGCAAGACCGTGGCAAGGCAAAATGCATGGGGCCTCTATTGCTGCAAAAATGAGGGGAGGCCGCCTTTTGGATGGAAATGCTGGTGGTGCCGCAGCGTGCATGCGTGCATACGTTTGGCTGGATCTGGGGGGCGTGTGCCTTGCTTGTTGTTGGCAGGATGCTTTGCGGCAGAACAGGCGGGCAAGCCCCAAAAAGACTGAAAACTCGAACTTCTGGTAGAGGATGGAGAGATGAACAAGGCAATGAACGAAATACGTGAAGACAGATGAGGACAAGAAAGACGAAAAATAGAAATAAAAATTTCGAAGTCAAGAAAATAGAGAGCGTGGAGAGGGGCAGACGCGGCGCTTGAAAAGGAGTCACGGCGAGAAGAGGGTGATTTTCACATGGACAGGCGACAGGCGACAGGGGCAGGTTGGCAAGGCGGGAGAGGAGGGGAGTGACCAAAAGACGAAATACAATACTTTGTCGGCACGAGAATAGCAGAAGGCGAACGAGGAGAGGGACGACGAGATCGAGACTGTCGATTGGATGGGGATGACAGGGGAATGGGCAGGAACGAGCAGCAAACATCGCCCCTCTGCTTTTGGAAAGGAAAGAGCGTATGTTTGGAAAGACCCAAGCCTATGAATATCAGTTTCGGGGTAAGGAAGGAGACCGGACTACGACTCGGCCTGCAGCCGGCAAGCAAAAGACCAAGGCACACGGCGATCAAGGAGGAAAGGAGTGGCTGGATGCAGTTGTTTTCCCTCTTCTTTTTATCAAAACACGATAGGAAAGTGCCACTGAGCGGCAACATTGAAACTGGGAAGCAGAAAGGCAGCTTGGGAAGGCGCGAATTGTAGGCTGCCTGCATCCCACCTTCCTCGCCTCGTTGTGGGCTCAGTTCAGAATCGTGCACCATATTTGTCGCTGCTTCTCCAACAAGCCCGCGACTTCTGGATACTCCACCGCCTGGCAATTATGACTTCTCTCTGGGAGGAACAGGACAGGCCGTGAGGCTGTGTGCATGGGACAAGCAGCATAGTCAAGGTGCCACCACTTTCGAAGGGGGCTTTCTACATGACCTCAGCAAAAGCAATATCTCACGGGAATAACATACAGAGGCATGGGTGTCTAGCTGTGCAGCAAAATCTGCTTCTTCGCCTCTTGTCGAGATGCCCTTTTTGCTCAAGAGCGAATCCTCCCCTGTGTCTCTGCCTTTTGACCCTTTTGTGAGAATTTTTGTTTGATGGTGAAATACCCTCGACATTGGCTTCTTCTTGCCTCCCCACCCCCATTGCTCTTGGGGGCCGTTCTTGGGATCTGATTGGACAACCTTCGTTTGCTTCTGGACACTCGTGTGCGGGTGGGTGGGCATGCATCTGCCGCTGTCGATTGGCCAAGAGGAAAAGAGGAGCACAAGAAATGTCCAAGCGCCTTTTGTGGAAGGCAGAGAGGAAGGTGAGGAGAGAGAAGAGAGCGGCCAGTGAGAAGAAGGTCTCCTTATCCACCTTAGGAACTCACGCGTCCGACCAAAGAGACTCGACGTGATGGGAGACGGTAACACGCAATATTCAACAACATATGGGGGTTCGGGGGGCTTGGAAGTGGCTCTTCGATACACACCGTGTTTTTTCGGCCCTGAGCTTCTCCTTTCTGGCACGAGTTTGAATGTGCCTTTGTGAAGGCAATGCTTTGCATGAGGGCTATGCAGGGGGCCTTTCCTGCCTCAGATCTGCCCGCGTGCCTGTTCCACATGTAGAGAACAGCTTTCGAACTCTTTTCTATTTGACTTGCAGATTACCGGCATGAGAAAGGATCAAAGTGATAAAGCACTGCTCTTTTACGACGGAATGGGGTTCAACTAATAACTCTTCCTTTGATTTTGAGTTTTGCTAGCCGTGCTATAAATACAGCATGAAATAAAGCAATGTAAAAAAGCAAAAGAGACGAAATGCGACACGGATTGGAGCAAATCAGAGTCCCTGTTTGACTCTGGAAACTTTTTGGATACCTGCCATAGCTTTCCATAAATGTAAAAAAAATAAAAAATTTCCGGCTTTCGTTTACCTTCTCGCTTCTGTTGATTTTTTCGTTCTTTTCTGGTTCTGTTTTCCGTTGTTCGTTCGTCCGTCCAGTGCCGACCGTATTCGAAGTAAACGCCGTATTTCCCGTGAATGAAAAAGTCCCCATTATCGACCCGAATGTTGCGCCACCGCCAATTCCCCCAAGTTGCCGCGTCGCCTGCGTGGCCAAAAAAATAGGAAATAAATCGCGTTTGAAGAAAAAGGCTCCGTGAAAAAAAGAATAGATGGAACTCCGTGATAGATGCCTCCTAGTTGAGTAGCTGGTGCGCCAAAGTTGGAGACCCTTTAGACCATGTCCATCTCGACATCAGTAGGGGCTGCCGGAGCAACTGCCAGCGCAGGTGTGATCGCGGCCTCGGTGGGCAAAGGGGTGCCTGCGGCAGCCATTGTCTCTGCGCCGTCAAAGGCGGGAGGAGAGGACTTGAGGTTGACAAGGGCACGCTGGGGGTTGCTGCTGACGAGCCGGCCCTGGCGAAGGTTCTCCGCGAAGAGGAAGTAGCCCTCGCGAGCTTCCACGAGGTACGACTCGAGGCCCTTGCTTTCGAGCAGGATCTTGGGCTCCGTCACCGGGTAGTGATTCTCAATGTAGCGCGCCCAGCCGCGAGCGGCCGCCTGGATGTGTTTATCCTCGCTTAGGCGGTTCCAACCAATGCCGAGGTGGAAGGTAAAGTCGTCGATGACGGGCTGCGAAGGGTCAGCGGATGAGCTGCCGTCGGGGGTCACAGGTGAGGCGTCGCGAAGGTCACGCTTCGGGCTGGAGCGGTTGCTGCGCGCGCTCTCTTGGGACGCGACCTGGGCCGAAAGGTCGAGGCGTGATGACTTGTGGCTCCGGAGCGAAGGACGATCTTGCGCCTGGCGTTGTTGTTCGCGAAGAGCCTCCTCTTTTCTGGTGGCCTCCAGCGCGGCAGCCTTCTCCTCGAGCCATGTGCCTGATTGGCTGCCGGCTTCGTGGACGTAGCCACTGCCCTTCTTAATGAGGACCATGCCGGGACCGTACTCCCACTCATCTTCATCCTCCTTGACAGGCTCGACGGCAGGGGGCGCCTTTTCGGGAGAGTCCAGGTTGACGGCAGCCTCGTCGCGAGACCGCTTGCGGCCACGGGGCGGAGCAACTGCCTTGTGCTGGCCAAAGTTTTGCGACCATGCAGAAGGGTTGCCAAAGGGCGAGGATTGTTGCATTGCGAAGGGCCGGTCAAAAGGTAATTGGTGGGCGGCTTGGGATGCCATAGTGAGAACCGGCGACGACGTGCGGTGGAAGGATGACATGGTGATTGCTTCGAGCCGATGTTGGCAGATGATGCTGGGCGGTAGCAAGTGGCGCGCACAACACTTCAGAATGAAGAAGAGAACTGGGAAAAGACCGCACGAAATTGCAAGAAAAGACAGAATAAAAAAAACTGAAAGAAACTGGGCGTAGAGGTAAGTAATGCAAGAGGCGGAGATGTACAAGTAGGACGGAGAGGCCGGGTTGAGGCTACAAAGAGCAAAAAGAAACTGAAAAAAAAAGACTGTGAGGCACGCGAGCAGTGTAAGTGAGAAGCAGAATTGGCACTAAGAGGATGTGCAAGAGACACCAATTGGGCCACACGAGGACGTAGGGAGCCCGTTTGAGGAGAGGATAAAGCTAAAATCGGCCGTTGGCGTGTTACTATCAACGTATAGAGATGGTTGATGGGTTGCGGTGGTTGTGGTATGCTCGAGAAGAGTCAGGAGGAGAATGGCGAGACGGCAAGACGGCAAGATGGGCGTTTGGTTGGTAGGTCGTTTCTTGACTTGAGGTGTTATTAGGAGATGAAAGGACGAAGAGTATGGAGGTGAGAGAGTGGTTGACACAATTAAGAGCCAAAGTAAAAGATATGAGAGAGAGAGAGGTGGTAGTCGAGCAAGGAAGGAACCACAAAGAGTAAATAGGAAAGTGCAGGATAGGAGTTGGAAGGGAAGGAGAGTAGAATGTAGAAGGGGAAAGAATAGTATTTATGTGAGGAAGTTTGAATAAAAGAGTAAGAAGGTAAGAGCGAACGTGTGTCGGAGGTGCAAAAGAGGAAGGAAGGAAACTGTGTGGGAAGGAACTATGAGCAATATGTGAGAACTGGTTCAGAGAGCAAAGGACGTTGAATGAAAGACGGGGGGTGTTGTATGTGAGAAAAGAAGGGCAGCAACAAGCAAATAAGAAAGGAGATGGGGATACAGGGAGCGTGGCTAAGAGGTGAGGTGCAGATGAAAGATGGACGAAGGAAGAGGTCGGTAGAGACGAATAAAAGAATTAAAGAAAAAAAAGAAGAAAAAAAGAGAGAGAGAAGGCGAGAAGAGCGAGAAGAGAGACGGACAAAGATAAAAACAATAGCGGCTCCATTAAGAGGGGACGGACTGGGTACTTAGATTTAGTATGTGAGTGGCTGGGAGAACAAAGTGACTTATTGGTACTACGCTAGCAAAATCCGGGCCAAAATCTACTTTTTGGCGCTACCTCTCAAACTGCTTTTTGAGGAAACTCGGAAGGCACGACGGCACAACAACCAGTGCCTGACACGATCGTGTGTTACTAAGACTCGTGAAGCTTTGAGACAGCAGCAAAAAGGGCAAAAAGAAGGGCCCAAGACAACCAATGCCGGTTGGCCCTTGTGAAGCCCTATCGTTTGCCTCCAAGAGCCTTCCTACAGTTGGCAGTCGTTGTCTTTCTCTTCACTTGCTCCTCCTCGGTTTCTTTTTGGGGAAGGGCGTCTTCTCTCTCATTCGTCCCTTTGGTCTTTGAATTGAAGACTGGCCTTGTTGCGTAGAAATAAAGGCAGGAGCTGCTCTGTCAACAGAACCCTTCCTCCTCCTTATATACTCTGCCGTGTTTTCTACAAGGTATGCATCATCCAAGTGGACAAGTAACAAGCAAAAGGAAGAAAGACTTAGATCAAGGGTCTAGAATATAACCGATGGCTTCATGAGGCCAAGAAACTACATCAATTGCCCCAGGAACACACCCGACTACCTTGGCATACTGAGGGCCCTCTGTCATGTTGGCTTCTTGCATAAGATGGACGACATGTTGGTGTGTTGGTGTCTGGCTGGTGTGGGGGATAGCAAAGTATACGAAGAAGAGCAAGAAAGAGGTCGGAGACAAGTAGGACGAGAAGGCCGAAGAGAGAAAGATGGGGCGCCCAGGACGGAAGGGAGATGGAGAAAGCCCTTTTCTGTTCGACTGAGTAGCTTCTGGGGCGGGTTGTCTGCCTGTTTGGTCTGTTTGTCCTCTTTCTGCGGAACGGAGAAGGATGCTGGGTGATGATTCGCGGCTGGCGACACCACAGGGCCAGGACCAGACGTCGAAGGGAGGAGACAAGAGAGGAGCTGGCTCAAGGTGGGAGTGAGAGCACGAAGGAGGAGAAAGCACGGGTGCTCCGCAAAGGACCTGGCACAGTTGCAGGGGTTATTGCTCCGTGCCAAATGTGCGAATAATATTTAGCACTGTATGAAACACTGTCTAGCGCCATGTCTCCTCCATTCCGCTGTGACGGCAATCAATCCCCCACGGGCGGCACTCTGTCAGTGGTCCCAGTTGCTCACACCGTCGTCAAGGAAAGCACTGCGCTGGCTTCGATTCTGCCCTGCCGCACGGAACTCTGGCCCAGCTTGCCCAGGTCCAGTCCTTTCCAGCGCCCACTTAAATTAGTACCTGTGGACTAGCAAAATAGGCTCGTTTTGCCACACATTCCGCGTAAAACACGATGGCTCACAGGTACCCTTTTTTAAGCCTCTACACAATACATCTGCCTTTGTCCGTGTCTTTTGCGCAGGGCGGTTGCCAAGGCGAGAGGAGCGATTTGAGGCGCACCGGTAGCTCCAAGGAGCACGCAAGAGCAAAAATGTCGCCCAGGGCAATCGTCCGATATGGTCTAGCGCTGCTCGGTCACAAAGGGGACGCGAGCGCTGCGCGAGTGCCCTCGAAACACATCTCCTCAGGCCATGAATTGGGGATGTCGGCTGGTATGGGTTGGTCTGTGTCGGCAGCCCCGGCAGATTTGGCCCACAGAGAATGTTCTGTGTTGTAATAATTCTGTGCACGATTTTATTCAGCCTGCATAGCATGGATTTGTGATTTGTATAAGACTAAATTGAAGGGCACATAAAATGATGTATTGTAGGGATTTGTGCACAAAATACTCCTTAAAGAGTCAAAGGAAAGGATACAGAAAACACCTCCAACAAACACGTCAAAGTTGAAGCTTCAACCCTCACAACTCCTTCACGCCATTTCCATACTTTTGTTTTGCGCTCACTTGCCCATTCATACAATGCCGTCCAGCACTCTTTCTATATCGTCGTCGTCGCCAATGAGCCCTCTCAAAAGCTCATCCCACCGACGGCGGCTCATCCGATCAATTTGTCGAAGGGAATTGTCGGGCTGAGGCTCCTCGTAGATTTCAAAGTCTGCATGCTGTCGGTCACGTCCCATCGGTGGGATAACGTGCTGATCGACTGGGACCCGTTCTACAAAGTGCTCAGGGTGCCTCTGCAGAGCCCTTGCGGCACGGCGGTTTATTGTTTCCAAATCGTCATCAAGTGATCGCGAGCTTCGAGGGAGGCGGACAGGTCTCTACAGCGCAGCCAAGTTAGCGTTATAGGTTTGCCCAGTGTCCAGTGTCCAGTGTCCTGCACAGAGGTTGCCTCCAAGTCTCACGACTTACCCGGTGCTCTGGGGTGACGATCCTTCGTCTTTGTGTTGTCACGGCCGGTGAAGAAAACGGGCCAGTGGCCATAAACGACCCAGGATACCGGTCTATCCAGGCTGCCTCGCGCGGTACGTTATTTGCACCGTCGTTTGCTGCAACGTTTGATGTAAACGCGTTTGTGGTGTTTGCGTTTGCGTCCGCCCCCGTTGCAGGTTGGCGTTGTTCTTGTCGCTAGCGAGGAACGCGATTGGCAAGCGGGCTCGTGGCGATTTCCCGTTCGGCAGCTGTCCAAGCTGGATGCGGCCTACGAGGCGGCAGGGACAGCCACCGAGGCGAGACACTGCCGCTGGACAACCCGTTATTATGGGAAGGGCCGTCACTTTGGCCGGGGGTGGTTCGGGCAATTGCTCTGCCGTACAGCTGGGGTGTCCCCATTACAACGTTCCCATCTCCAATCCGGGCGCTGATGGCATTGATGGTATTGCCGTCGCTGGCGTGAGTTGCTGTCAGCACCGGCGGAGATTGGGATACGTCTTCCATGAGGCTGTCGTTTGCCTCTTGGCCGACATGTGTCGGTCCAGGCGAGGCGTCCAAGTGGCCATCCTTTGTTGACGCTGCCACCGGCGATGCAAGGGTCTGTGCAACGGCGTGCGGATATTGATCTTCGGTCCTGCCAAGGATGCGTTGTTGTTTGGTCTGATTGTTGACCTGACCATCAGACTCACCGGAGGACGAGCCAAGGCTGCGTCGAATCACAAGGTTGTTTACGTCCTCTATTGTGACGGAGATGGCTGTGGGGTTGATGCGAATCATGATGGGTGTCTTTGAATGTATGGGAATGATGGCGATGTTATCACGGTGCGATACAGAAGGGGTATCAGAAATGTGAGCCAAAAAGCCTTAAGCGTGCTTGCTTTGGGGTCGCAGTTCTTGTGGTTTCCATGGTCTCGCTGCTGAGAGCCGTTGCAGGCAGTCAAGGCAGTTCACAGAGAAGGAGCGATGGTGGAAAGCTCGTTCCTGCCTTTTTTGCTTTGTTTTCCAATGCCCGATGGTTCTACGAGCACCATTTGTGCACGGCGTTCAACTCGACTAGAAGGCGAGATAGACTTGTTGTAGGTTCGTGCCTTCCTAGCTTGGTGAACACTCATCAGGTCCCAGGGCAGGAACGATGTTGGCAGTTGCTCGCGTGCAGATCGTTTATATCGCATTTCGCAAACGGCCAGTTCGACCAATTGCATTTTGGCCACACAAAAATACTGTGCTCTTTCCTCACGATTTTGTGGGATGGCCATGGTATGGCGGGCGACGACAAAACCCACTCAAAAGTACTGATAATAATAAGAATAGCAATCTTTCCGTGTATCATACCTTGTCTCCGGAGTTGGTGTGCTGGCTAGCCGAAGCAAGGCGTCGATATTACGAGGCCAAGCATCCCAGATCGAACTGGGTGGATGGAGTAGCCAATTTCCCACGGCCGTCTTCTCCACTGCGCAAGAAAGCTGAGGCTGAGACTGCTGCAGACGCAAGCTCTAAACTGGCGAGTGAGCAGGCCGCAAAAGAAAGCAGAAGGCACGATGATAACGGCGATGCGCGGCCGGTATGGGTACTTGGCGCGCCTCGAAGACATATGACGTGGTGTTCGGTGCGGTGATCCGAGCGAGGCTTCTGGGTTCTGGCGTTGTCTCTACAACATCCTGTCGCTCTACAGTGATGGTCTGAGCTGACACAAAGGCAAAGCAGCCTCTCCTGCTCTCCTCGCGTTCCCCACAGACCTTGTCAGAATCCGTCTTGGGAGAACAGGGGCAGCGGGACCTGCCAGCTCGCATCAGGGATTCACCTCTTGGAAATGCCTAATTTCCCTAGGTCGTAGCCTGCGAGCTGGCCTTGTCTGGTGCGACCTTTAAAGGAAGACCTCGTTATGTGCACTGCCTTCTTGTCGATCCCGTTTGTCACGAAGAAGCTCTAAAAAGGAGAGCAGTCAGGAGGACGTCTACAGTGCGTCGTAGACAGACTCTACTTTGTATGTGTAAAAGACGAGATGTCGACGACGGACTGTGAGGAAGGCACAGCAGGTCCATTTCTCAGGGCACCAAATGCCAATACGAAGTGCTCGCTCCTCTTTGGTGAAGAATGCACTGAAAATATTACTGCGTGTTCTGCTAGCTGTTTCCCACGCGCTACAGGCGCATTTGCACCACCATCACGCTATGGTGCTCAATGTGGCAGTAAGCACCGATTAGCTGGCACTTTCCCGCTTGATGGTCTCTTTGCGTTGCCCGTCTCCGCCGCACCTGGGGCCCTCTGTTCGCTCCTTCCTCATCCAAGTCGGCCTGGCCATTTTGTCAATTGGGCTGCTTCCTAGCAGCTACATTTCCAGTCCTGCTTTCACCCCCTTTTCCTCTTCAAGTGTCGCCGTCCTCCCTTCTTTTGGTCTCTGCGGTCCTCGTTTCATCTCGCTTTTCCCGCCGCCCACGCTCGACCGGCGCCTTGCACCCAACGCCCGATCGATCGAACGCCCTCGTCCGACCTTTGTCGGTCTCTCAAGTCGAAGGCCCCCTGGCGGCTGGTCCGGTGACGGGCGTCAAATCAAACTGGTAGGACTTCATTTACACCCGTTTTTCCCGACATTTTGCTCTAGCTTCATTTCTCGTTCTTTTCGTTCCGGCTCTCGAACAGACCGTCGTGATGGCAGCCAGCCTCAGCTGCGCCGCCCTTTGCCTTTCTGCTATCCCTCTTTCCCCGCCCCGTGCACTTTAGGCGTCAGACGTCACGGCAGTCTCGCTAACGCCAGCGCCGCCACAACCAGTTTGACATACCTGTCCCCGTTCTCACACCTCGACACTCGTTCCCGTGTGCCTCTTGTCTTCGTCGACTCCTTCGTTACGCTCCGACCTCCTCGACTCCCGTTTTCCTGATTCCTTTTTGTGCGTTCGTGTTCCAATCCTGCCCACCATTGCCCGCGGTGCGCAGTGCAGTCGTCACCCTGCATCCTCTGTGGCCAACAAAATCCAGCCCGCTCTTTGCACAGCCCTCCTCGAATTAGTCGCCGCCTAGGAACCTTGCGTTTCGATAACTTCAATTCACACGATACGCATTGTGCTGGCGAATCGAGACGACATCGACTTGAGCAAACTGTCTCGACTGTGTACTGAAAGGGTTCCGTCAGATGGGAGCAGAGACTGTTTTTGGTTCCCCGGTTCCTTCAGTCCTTGGTTGTTAATATTACGGCGGGCACAATTGCGGACAGGGGTGTTCCTGCGAATGCGGCTTCTTACCTTTTGACCGTGCACGACCCTGATCCAACACCTCTTGTCCACGTTCGCGTTCTCTGACAGCCAAACTATCTCGCACCCAACAATCCCGCCAGCAGGGGACCGACACCCGTCACCATCGCCGCAATGAATGGGGACTTGAGCCTCTCCAAGGCTCTGGGCGGTTTGCGCATTGCCAATCCCGATGACACGGCGTCGCCAACTGTGGATGCCGATTCAGAAACCCGGGAGGCATTCCCGCCTTTTCAAACGTCTCCCGATCCGCAAGCAACCTACATCTCCCAGTCGGCCTCGCACTCTTCGTCTTCGCTACCCGTCCAACAGCAGGTTCCATCACGGGGACCAAGTCCACTCGCTAGCCAAAGGAGACCACAGGAAGATGCATCCGCTCTTTTTAAGTCTGCACAGGCAAACCTCAGCAACGTGCAGACTCCCGAGCCTGCCGTGAGGGCACCCTCCGACCCGTACCTACAGAATCAATACTCAGCATACAGACAGGGCCCAGGGGCCGCCGGGCCGGCATCCTCTACGAGGCCCATGTCGACCATTTACACCAGCCCTGGCTCTGGTGCCACCACAGACCCGACGTCGAACTCGCCTACGGGCTACGGTGCTTTACGAAACATCGAGCCAGCTCGTTCATCCTCTTATCGTCAACCTTCACGAAGCGACTCGCGCTCCCAACACCCCCCTACCTCCTATATTGCCTCTGTGACATCTTCGGAAACGAACCATACCGACCGAACCTACAATGGACCGCGGCAGAACCTTCCCCTCTCGTCCGGTAGCAGCCCCCTTCCGCCACGGCGAAGCTCCAAAGGCATGGCGGGTGGCTATGTGTCTATCCCTGCAGGATCAGGTGCCGCGCCACCTGGGCCTCCTGGCCCTCCTGGGATGGAAACTGCCGTGTCAAAAAGTAGTGAGGAGTGGAAAGAGCGGGGAGCAGCCGTGAGTGTCAGAAAGGAAGTCGATGCGTCCGGCAAGCCCGTGTTTCGGACAGTCAAAAAGGGAGTCCAAGACTTCTCGTTTGGCCGGATTCTGGGCGAAGGTTCGTATAGCTCCGTCTACCTAGCCACAGACCGCCAAAGCTTGAAAGAGTACGCCATCAAAGTTCTCGAAAAGAAGCACATCATCAAGGAGAAGAAAGTCAAATACGTCAACATCGAGAAGAACACACTCAACCGCCTCACGGAACATCCTGGCATCGTCCGGCTATACTACACGTTTCAGGACGAGCAGTCTCTTTACTATGTTTTGGATCTGTGTAGCGGCGGTGAGCTGCTGGGTATTCTGAAGCGGACGGGCACATTTGACGTCGAGTGTACACGGTTTTATGGCGCCCAAATTCTCGATGCCATCCGCTACATGCACTCACGGGGTGTTATTCACCGTGACCTCAAACCGGAGAACGTCCTCCTGGATGAAAATATGCACGTCAAGATCACCGATTTCGGCACAGCGAAACTTCTCCCCGACCCAAGAGACCCAGCATCAGCAGATGGCAATGGCATGGGTGGCTCTCTTATCGCACAGGGCGATGGTCGCTCTGCCTCTTTCGTTGGCACAGCGGAATATGTGAGCCCCGAGCTTCTTATGGATAAGTCGGCGAGCAAGGCGAGTGACTTGTGGGCATTTGGCTGTATCATCTACCAACTTTTAGCTGGTCGGCCACCATTCAAGGGAGGGTCGGAGTATATGACTTTCCAGAAAATCGTCAACTTGGACTACGAATTTCCGCCTGGGTTTCCTTCTGCAGCTCGCGACCTGGTGGAGCGGTGTCTCGTTTTGGAGCCCGCTCGCCGGTTGACGATCGAGCACATCATGAACCACGAGTTCTTTGACGGCCAGCCGTTCGGACGTGATCTGTGGCGCACAAAAGCACCGAGACTTCGCCCGTATGTGCCGCCTTCTCAGGACGCTCACGTTATCCAGCTAAATGGGTCAGCCCCTCCACCTCAGTCTATCCCTACGTCAAGAGGCGCACCTGTGGGTGCATCGAGTCCCAGCGGCAATGGAGGTGGGATGGGGTCTCAGATGTCGCCCAACAGCACGCAACGGCCTCCGAGAATCATTACCGAGCTTCCTCCCCCGACGCAGCTGGACCTTGACTGGTCGCCTGTGTTAACACGTCAGAATGAGCGCATTCTCAAGCTGGGTGACCTAATGGTGGTATCGACGCCGATTCCCAACAGTCCTCATGGCAAGTCAGAGGGCGACGGTCACAAAAAGTTGTCTCGATTCTTTGGCGGCAACACAACGAAGAAGCGACAACGGCTGGTGATGGTCACTTCTAGTGGGCGTATCGTCTTTGCACCGGCGGGTGGAGACGAGAAGAAGGCGAAGCAGGAGATTTCGCTTCTGAACCCAGATTGTGTGTGGAAGACCCAGACCGACGCCAAGGGACAGCCTATCTGGTGTGTTGATACAGTATGTTAAACATCTTCGATTGTTTTGTTTTGTGATTCTCAAGTTTGTGGATGATTGCTAATGGTCTTACAGAACGGCACACATTATGCTTTTGAAGAGCCTAAGGGTGCTCTCGACGGTGGCATGGCGGCTGTGGAGGACTGGATTGATTCCCTGGAGCGCGCCAAGGATCTGGCCCAGTCGCAAAATATTCTTTCGTCGTATCGCAGCGAGGAGTTTGGGGACATGTCTTCATCAATGTCCAGCCCTGCTAGCACACTCGGCGGTCGGATGAACCACTCGGGACGCAGCCAGAGCAACGGCGACGACACGATCATCTCGGAACGGAAACGGAACCGGTTCAGCAAGAGGCAATCGAAGAATGGACTCGGTGCCCAGTTCTGATACAGCACTCTCTTCCTGGACCTCGACCCTACTCTACCGTACTCTACGACTACACAAAATACTTCTCTGCGGCCTCTTATTTTCGGCGGTATAGAAGAATTCGCTTCTGTTTTCTATTCCTGATATTTCTCTACCGCAACTCATTTCATTCATTTACTTTTGCATTCTTTCACTATCTCCTTTCCTTTGTCTTTCTCCCTTCTTTTGGATTTAAAATGGCATCCTGTCCTTCCATAGCATTTTTGTAATTTGGCATTTTTTCTTGCAGCGTGGCGCCGGAAACACAGCAGAACAGCCGCACCGACGACCGGCAATGCAATAGAAAAGCGACTCGATCTTGGGCGCTGGTAAAGCTGTAATACTATGTCTATTCTTTGATATTGGCAATAGATGTGAACGCGAAGTGCAGTTGGTGACTTGTCGAGTCGGCACTTGGTGGTGCACGTGATATCCAACTCGATTTCGATCGTTCCGTGTATAGGTACCTATAATGCAGGCTTATTTAGACTCTAGTATTTGTATCGATACATAGCACTGGCACGTGCACACAAGAGGCAGCTGAGGCGGCCCCAGACTGACCAGTTCTTTGCCTGTTTGAAGGAGGCGCGTCCCGCGTTTTCCCCTTCTCTGTCTGCTCTTTCTTGACCGTTTTTCCTTTGACGATTCTCCTCCCAACACTGCCGAAAAAGAGGTCCCAAATCGCATCGCATCTTTCGGCCAACCTTGCTCTTTCCTTTTCCGCGCGCAACGTCAGCCCAGCGCTGCTACACGGCAGAACCCCACCCGACCTACTGAGTTTACGGGCAGGAACGCCCATATTTTAACGGAGAATCCGGCCAAGATTAAGGTGCCACGGGGGCTTTTTGGTCGCAATAGGCTCGTTTCCCCCGTTTCTCGGTCGCCCTTTGCCGCCTTGTCTTTGGGGCTCCTTTATTGCCCTTTTTCCTCTTTTGTGTTTCGCCTCTCCACTTCTCTAAGCAGCTGTTGTTCTTCAGGTACGAAGCACATCGCCTATTGCTCTTGCCGTTTCTACTTGGCAGAGGGTAATCGCCTTGACGAGGACGCAGTTCGGCCTGGCATAGCAGGCGACAGAAAAAAAAGCACATTACTCAGTAATACTGAGTATCACGGTACTGAGTGTCGTGAAGAATCGACATCCTATCCCATATTTCTTGACTAAGGGTCATACAAACAAGATGCAACCAGGTTATCGTCCCTATCCACAACAGATGCCGCCGCAGCGGTCGCCCCATGGCAATGCGCGGCGCGGCGGGCCAGGTACGTATGACATGCGACACAGTCGCTCTTTCCTAGCATCGACAACGCAGTATTGGAAGGTGGAAGCTGTGGGAGGAGCTGGGGAGGACAAAGCTACGACGTAAAAAGGGGAAGGAGGTGATCCGACAGGGCCAAGCCATCAGGCGCAGAATGCCCCAGAAAAATTTACCTGCCGCCTGCACGGTCGCTCGCGCGGCTTCTCTCTTCTCGCGTTCTGTCTTTTTGGTGTTTCTGAGTCGCCCTCCCCTTACCAGCCCCATTTTTCTTCTTTCCTTCTCATTCGCAACGCGCTCCCCTACCCTAGTCCTAGTCTAGACATCTTCATGGCGGACAAAGAAGGAACGACGGAACGAAAAAAAAGAATAGAAAGAGCCAAGGACTTGAAAAGGAACCGGCGTGCAAATTGATAGGCGACGCGGAAACTGGGGCCAGAAAGGAACCTGGACCCATCAAAACAGTGGCCAAAAAGGAGACGATCCAGCGAAAAAAAAACAGCCAGAGAAACGCCAGAGAACGCCACGTTTCTTTTTGTCCTCACTAACGTTTTTCCGAACCTTTTCTGGTTTTGCTCTAGCCCCCATCATGGCTCCTGCTGGCGTAGCGCATCACCACGGCATGCCGCAACACGCGCCGATGCCCATACAACCGCAACATCAACTTCATCCTCACCAGCATCAATTGGCGCCGCAGCCTACTCACCACTTGCAACACCAACAGCCGCATCTTCAGCCGCACCATCCGCAGCAACACGCGAACGCGCATCCCATGCCCATGGCCCCCGGAGCGCACCACCACGGCGGCGCGCCGGTCCCGATGCCGCAGCCTCACCACCTGCCGCCGCACCAGCAGCATCAACAGGCTGCAGCCGCGGCCGCTGCGCAGCAGGCCCAGAACAATGCCATTGAGGCAGCCAAGCGGCGTAGCCGCAAGCCGACGGACAAGACGATGCCGGACGGCGTCGAGAGCGTCATTGTCGGGGAAGGCGTGCAGCGGTACCGTGACCTGCGTGACTTTGAGCGGCGACTGGACGCGACGATGACGCGCAAGCGCCTGGACATTGTGGACAGCGTTCAGCGGCATGGACCAAAGGTGAGTGTTTTGACGAAGCGGGTGGACAATGGGCGATTGGGCCTGGTCTCGCAAATAGGCAATGCTAACCTCCCTACCCTTTTCCTGCAGAGATACAAGACCCTCCGCATTTGGGTCAGCAACACAGTCGAAAACCAATTGTGGCAGGCCGGCAACGCCGGTGTTAACGTCGACAGCTTCGACTTCTCGACCAACGCCGAAGCCTCGTACCGCGTGAAGATCGAGGGCCGCTTGCTGGACGACGACGAAGACGGTGAGGGCAACGAGGACGAAAACACAGACGAGAGCAAGGCCGCCAAAGACAGTAGCAACACCGAGGGTGGCGACGCCATGGAGACAGACGGCCCTGCTGCCCCGAAGCCCAAACAGCCACGGTACCGATTCACACAGTTCTTCCGCGCCATGACTGCCGAGTACGTCACAAAAAAGTCACGGGCGGCAGCACAAAACGGCGATGATGCAGGGCCGCGCCCTGTCGAATGGAAGCGCCCCGAGCAGCGGCCACCCGCACCGGGCCAGCCCAACATCCCACCTGCACCGGTGCCCGAGTTCGACGAGCTGACGTTTAAGCGGCCGGGTGACGACAACGTCAACGTTGTGATCAACCTGTACCGGTACGAGGAGCCGGAGCGGTTCGAGCTGGACGAGGTCCTGTCAGACATTGTCGACATGCAGGAGGCGACGCGCGCCGAGGCTGTCATGGGTCTTTTCGAGTACATCCGGCTACAGAACCTGCAGGAGGACGAGGAGAAGCGCAACTTCCGGTGCGACGATCTGCTGCGCAAGCTCGTCAACAACGATATTGGCTACATTCCGATGTTGCACGAGTACGTCAACGCCCATATCCGCCCGCTATCACCTATCCAGCTGCCCTACACGATCCGCGTCGACGAGGAGTTCCACCGCAACAACCCGGAGCCGACCATCTACGACGTGCGTGTCTCAGTCGAGGATCCGCTGCGCGCACAGCTACGGCCGTTTGTGCAGAGCCCGCAGTATATTGGCCTGCTGCGCGAGGTTGGCATGCTGGACGAGCAACTGGCTGTGCTGGTGCAGGCCGTCAGCATGTCCAAGACCAAGCACGAGTTCTTGAACGGGCTGTCGCGCGATCCGGCAGGCTTTGTGCGCCAGTGGCTCAGCTCGCAAAAGCGCGACCTCGATGTCATCATGGGCGAGTCGGTTCGCGGCGGTGCTGGTAGCGACTTGTCGGGCGAGGCATGGCGGCGCGGCGGCAAAGGCAGCGTGTGGGCGTCGCAGAATGCGCGCGAGAGCGTCAACCTGCACCTGGCCAAGCAGCCCCTAATCCCGCGGACGGCATAGGAGCACGTTGATGGTAAGGAGCGGACGACGTTCTTGGACTAGGAAGGAAGGAAGGGTGCGGGCAATGGGTGGGAGTACAGGCTGGATTTTTATCTTTCATCTTTTCTTTTCTTTTTTACTGTTGTTTGTGTCCGTCTGACTAATATCGGATCGTTGGTCATGTAATATTTTTTTGCTGCTTTTTTGCTTTCTATTTACTATCTTATCTGTCTATTTGTGGTGTTTGATTCCAACGGTCGTGTAGCTTTAGTTATCTTGTATTCATTCCCACAATTTCAATGATTATCTTTGTCAAATTGTAAACTAAGGTCTATGACCACATTACACAGTATGCAGAGTCCCTTTAGCCCGTCAGCAAAACGTCCCAACAAACCCGTGAACGTAATCCACCAGCATATCGCCTCCGGGTGAAGGCTCGTAAACTCCGACTGACATCACAAATCAGCACTCCGTATTTCGCGAGACCCCTCACTTGAGACTAGCTCTAAGGAAGTTGCCAGACAGGTGGTGCCTTCCCTAGCCTACCTAGTTATCTCGTAGTTGGCCCAGTACTCGAAGACGCAAATAAAAGAAGGGGCAGCCGTCATCATATCTCAGCATCCCACCCAGTTCGTGACTTCCTTTCTCAGCCTCCTGCCAATTGTACCTTTTTGTACCTTGACAACCCCCCTACCAACTGTCTTATCTCTACTCTTGTCAACAATGTCTGTATTCCAACCTGGCAACACGGCCGTCATCACCGGCGGCGCCTCTGGTATCGGCCTCGCACTGGCGGCCAAGTGCCTCGCCAGTGGTATGCACGTCCTCGTCGCCGACAAGGATGCTGCGTCGTTGGCTGCCACGCCCAAACACGCCTCGAAGCTCGCTGGGAAGCTTTATGGATCGGATGGCACCTCTGGCTCGGTGACGACGCACACCCTGGACGTCACCAACCTCGAGGACTGGGCCGGGCTGCGGTCGGCCGTTGAAGACAGCAACGGACCGCTCAAGGGCCGCATCAACCTGCTCGTTCTCAATGCCGGCGTCGGTGGCAAGACACCTTGGACCGACGTGGCCGCGTTCCACAAGATTTTGGATGTCAATCTGTGGGGTGTCATTCACGGCATTGCGACGCTCCTCCCGGTCGTGCAGTCCACGGCTGCGACGGCCAACGACGCGCCCACGGCCACAACAACTTCCATCGTCATCACTGGCTCTAAGCAGGGCATCACCAATCCGCCCGGCACAAGCCCGGCCTACAACGCGTCCAAGGCGGCTGTGCGCGCGTTGGCTGAGCAACTGGCGTACGATCTGTCCAAGGAAGACAAGGCTAACCAGCCCAAGACGGGTGTGCACCTGCTCGTCCCTGGCTGGACCTTTACCGGCCTCAGCGGCAACGACCCCATCAAGCAGCACGGCGAGGACCTCGACCAGCGGCCGAAGAAGCCCGAGGGTGCGTGGTGGCCTGAACAAGTCGTCGACTACCTGCTGGAGGCCATGAAGGCGAACAAGTTTTACGTCATCTGCCCAGACAACGATGTGACGGAGGACATGGACAAGAAGCGCATTCTGTGGTCGGCGGGTGACATCACCGAGGGCCGTGAGCCACTGTCCCGGTGGCGGCCCGACTACAAGGATGCCGTTGATGCATGGATGAAAAAGTAGAGCAGTTATACTAGGCAGTGGCCATTTACAAGCCATGTACGGGACATTTAATGAATCCAAAAAGCTTTACCAAGAGGAAAATAGTGGATTATCGTTGACATGTAAATTGCCAGAAAATGGCAGGGTATATTTTGTATGCGAGTTATGTATGCTTGTGGCCCATTTCATTCGCCCTGAGTGTTGTATGGGCACACTGAAGGGGCGTCTAGCCTTATGTGGTGCACTGAGCACACCGAACCATGGCCCGGTCGTTTTTCAGTAGCATGGATGACCTTGATCGTTGCTGATCTTTGCCATTGCGCTGCCGTCAAGAGTGCATGATAGATGCTTCGCTTCACGCAAAGGCCGGCGTTAATATCTTGAGAACACTTATCTCAAGGCCTGTGTCGGCACTGTTCTGTATTCTGCAGTCTGTCGTGCGTTGTGCCGACAAGTGTTTAATCCTACTCCACTGCTGCTTCTTCTTCATCTTCTTCTTCAACCCTTGCGTGCCTTCTTGCGACCTAACGCACTCCGGCCAA
Source organism: Ophiostoma sp. CBS 140.51 (assembly GCA_029298735.1). NCBI lineage: Eukaryota > Fungi > Ascomycota > Sordariomycetes > Ophiostomatales > Ophiostomataceae > Ophiostoma > Ophiostoma sp. CBS 140.51. The sequence goes on along the minus strand of JANSLP010000077.1, from coordinate 53,503 downwards.
CGTCCTCGTCGCTGCTATCGTCGCCACCATTGTTGTACTGCTTCTTCTTCATGGCCGCTATCCTCTCGTCCTCCCGTCGCGACGCAGACTGCGGCGCCACCATGAGTTGCCGTGCCTTGAGATTCCTTGCTGAGGCCGTCATGGGCACATCTGTCCGCTGGCCTTGGCCTTGACCTTGGCCCTGGTTTTGACCCTTCTTCTGCTTATCACCCTCAGAATTGCCACCGCCACGAGAGGTTCCGACACCACCAAGAGGATTGGCTCGGCTGTATTTTTGAAAGTCGGCCTCCAGCTCGCTCTCGACCTGCGTATACGACTGGCCTGTTGTTGGCGTTGTTGTCGTCTGCATCGGCGTTGGTGTCTTAGTTTCTGCTGCACTTGTCGAAGGTGACGCCAATGCTGCCACCCAATCTGTATTGCTCTGCGCTTGAGGCTTTGCCTTTGCCTTTGACTTTTTAGGGGCCTTGCTGCTGCTGCTCGTTGCGAGGGCCGAGAAGCCACCACCGCCGCTACCCTTGTGGAAGTTGGATGGATCAGCAGAGGCTGCTGATGCCGCTGCCAGGACACTGCCAGTAGTCGTTCCGCTGGATTTTGGCGCATTGCGTAGCTGCTGTACACGGACTTGCCGCTGCGTGCGGACGGCTTCGAGGAAGCTCATCTTGGGTGCCGACGCAGGTGGTTTTACAGCAGCACTGGTGCTTACAGATGATGATGCCTCGCCGCCGCGGGTGATGCCGTTGGCTGTGCTCGTCGGCGGTAGTCGCGCATCTTTATCCTTTGTCCGCATGAGCATATCGACCGAGCCGCGCTGTGCCGCATATTGGGCCGACGTCGGGTTGGGGTTGCCTGTAGCCGCCTTGCTGCCGCTGCTGGCCTTGGCCGAGGCGACGGACGCCATTTTTTTGTTTGATGTCTGGTTGTTATATTTCTCGTCAGTAGTCGATTTGTGTAGGTCGAAAAGGACAGTTGAGTCCCGTTTGGTGGCGCAAGATCTTTAATTCGGCAAGGCGTTTTGTGTTTAGGGAGACAAGTGGTTATGGAAGGGTGTGCAAGGTCACGAAAAGAAGAGGATGGAAAAAGGCAAAAGTGATGTTGAGAAAAAGTTTAACTGGGCCAAAATTTCCGCAAGGCTGTGGTCGCCGTAATTGACCTCGCTAGGCCTAAACGGGACCATCCGCCCTATTACATACAATGGTCGCACATGCTCCAAGACTCTCCATTCGATCGTTCAAAATGTGATAGGATCAATATTAGAAGTAAAGACTCAGATTGAATCACACGAAACGAGCACAGATACGGACCAGGCCCAACCAGACTGCATATGTGGCTGATCTGCCCAACATATTGTGACCGATTGGCGAGGCTGGACCTGATACATGGTTCGTTTTGGGTAGCAAAGGCACTAAATAAGCCAGCGATTGGCGACAACGTGCCTGGGCTCCGCTGGGTCTAACAGAACACTCGAATTCCACATGGACGACTCGCCACGTTTTCCCATGGTGTTGTGATATCCAGTAATTTAACGTCAGATAAGTCCTCGAGATTGGCAAAGATTTTCACATTCAGTCAATGCAAAGGCATAGCCGTGGTTTAGCATGCTGTTCTTGCACAATGTTCAAGTTTTTTCTTTCTTTTTCAATCCTTACATATAAAAGTATGCAAACCAACAAACACAGGCAAAAAAAGCAAAAGAAGCAAAAAAGCAAAGAAAAACAAAACAATGCATTAGTATAGGTGAAAACAGATCCAAAAATATAAAGATACACCACCTAAGATAGACGTGTAGCATGAACCCGAGGGTATATGGTGGTGTCCTCTTGCACCACCAGTAAAATACAGAGTAGAGTTCCAGATGGACAATAGATCGTGTGCCAGAGCTCGTGTTGGGGCTCCGGCTGAATTTCCACCACGTAGTTGTCGTGGGATGTCGTTTTGCCGTTTCGTCTCCAATCTGAATGTATCTCCTTGTCGTAAAGTCCGTTAATGTAATGCATGCAGTCCGACGTGTCCATGTCGGCCCCCGAGCTCCCCTCGCCCTTCTCTTTCCCGCCCTTTGATCTGCAAAATGGTCTTCTTGTAGGCCACAACGAGACCCATCGAAGAGTGCTCCCCCAAAATCACCAAAAAACCACAGTGCCATGTCGAGATTGTAGTTCCCTGCCCACAACGCGATTAGAGACGAATAGTGGCTTAAATATAGGGGGAAAAAACGACCGAAATGAAACCAAAAAAAAAAAATCCCATAGAAATACAACGCCTCGTATATCCAAGAAATGACGAGAAAACGAATCGAAACTTGTTTTCAAAACAAAAGGAAAACATAGTCCAAAAATGTGGGGAGGACCAAAAAGACAGCATTGCGTTGGAAGAGGCCAACGGACCAAGAAAAGATACACACAAGACACAGTGGAGCGTAGTATCAAACCATGCGCTTGCGCTTGCGCTCGTCTTCCCTCGGGCTTCCGTCCTCGTCTTCGCGCTCAGCCGTATCGGTCGGGTTTAAAATGTGTGCCATACTGCCACGCCGTGTAGGCGGCGCTGAGCTGTCCTTGACGTTGAGGCTGTTGTTGCTGCGGTTGGCCGAGGCCCATGACCAGTTGCCAAGGTCTGGACCATTACCATTGCCGTTGCCGTGGTTGCTGCCGTTTGCAAACGGCGGCAATGTCGGGGGTGGCGTTTCCGGACGCGAATGGGGCTGCGAGGCTGACTGAAGCGAGTAGGCTGAGAAGGAGTCGCGAATGCGCTGATCTTCGGGAGGACCTGCTCTGCTGGGCGAGGGCGGGTAATGAGTCGGGGGTAGTGGAGGACCGCCTGTAGGAGGGTAATGCGCATTCGTCGGTTGCCAGCCATGGGCACGAATATCAGCCGATGTATGGCGGCGTGCCATATTCGGAGACGGTTCGACATTGGCCAACGGGTGCTGGGATGGCGGAGGCGGCGGGGGTGGGTGCTGCGGGCGCACCGAGGACGGAGACGATTGTGTTGTGCCGCCGATGGAGCCATAGGGCCGTCGTGTGCTGATTGACAGGTTTGAGGGAACCGGCGGGCGATGGAAGTTGGGTGGGCGCTGCTGCGGAACACTGAGATTGGAGCGTCTTGGGTCGTCCTGGGGCATCTGTCGTGGAGACACAGGTGCATTGTCGACATTGGCAAAGTAGGGTCTGCTGCTGGAGAACGGAGGGTCGTGCAGATCGTCGAGGTTTCGGACCATTTCTGCCTGGCGTTCCTGCAAGACGTTGATGTCCCGTTGGAGGTGTCTGTCTGTGGGCGGCACCAAGTTCATGAGGACACGAGACATCTCTTGGTTGACTTGAAGCAGTCGGCCAACGGTGTCCATGGCCGTCTGGAGCTTGATAGACATGAACTGCACGTACTCCTCGTTGCGTTGTAGCCGTGTCTCGATGTTGAAGAAGGCATGGTCAAGTCCCGACATTCTTGGGTCGGAACCGTCTGGTAACGGTATAGCTTCTGCAGGCGTGCCAGGTTGAGACGGCGGTGGTGGTTTCTGTGGGTTGTAATCACGATGGACAAGGGAGTGCCGTGATGCCCTTCGTTTGATTTCTCGTAAGCCGACCAAGTCGCCTCGTTTGAAGTTGCCGTTGCCGTGCTTGAATTCCCAAAGTGTCGTCGAGTCGGATCCATTGGCGAAAACGTCGCTGACTTTGTGGAAGCCATACATGTTCAACTGGCGGACGAATGACGATATGTTGGTGTGTTTGAAATATTGTCTACAAGAGGTTAGTAGATTCTTCTTATAGGGACTGGAGAGAAGCTGGCAAGTAAAATGTGAAAATAAGGAAGCACATAAAGCACATACGCAAGCACTCTGGAAAAATCTTGTGAAGGAGACATGACGAAGCTTTCGGCAGAAGTCGACCATGAAATCAGGTGTTGGATGTTTGGATCCTCGAGCATGCTGTTTTGCGCAAGGTTAGCATTTGGCATACGCCCGGAGTGGTATGGGGTGCTGGGTAACTCACTTGTATAGCTTGTGGATAAAAGCAGTCTGGACAATCTTGGGTTGGTGTACTGCGGCGCAGCCGCGGCTGGTATTTGCGACCCGGAGTTGCCTCCCGCAGCCGACGGGGCCGACAGATGTGTGTTGGGTTCTGGCTTGGTGGGGGTTGGCTCTGAGCTTTCCGGTGGAGAGGCCGAGCCTCGAGTGCCAGTACCGGTGCCGGTGCCGGTGCCAGTGCCAGAGCCATTGGCTGCCGTCGTAGAGGTTCCGCCAGAGGCGCCGTTTGCTTCGTGGTCGGGGTTCTTGCCATCGGAGCGAGGCGGCGGTGGGGGCGAGCTGTTTGTTGGGGTTGTGATCTCCATTGGGTCGCCTGGAGAAGGAGCGGACATTTGGATGGTGGGTGTCATGATAGGAATCGTTCGCGAAGCCATTGGCTCATCAGGGCCGTCAATCATGCGTGGAATATGTGCGGATTGGGTCGCAGCAGTCATGGCCTAGAAATTTGAGAGAAGCAAGACGAGTCACGTTAGCTGATATGCGCACAATATACCTGCTGGCGTGGCGTTGGCGACGGCATGGATAGGGGGGCTAAAGGAGGTGATGCGGGACAAGTCGAAAACGGAGACGCAGGACGGCGGGAGGGGAGGGCTTCTTTACGATGTCGTCGCAAAATCAGCAAACTAACCTCATCGCTTCCTGGAGGGGCAAGGTGTTCGGCCTGGCCTGTTGCTCGACCCCAAACCTGACCAGTTGGGTCGTTCGGCGCGTGCACAACAACACAACACTCTCTCCGCGTCTCGGTATCTTCGTCGAAACACTCGATCGTCTGCTGCGCTTGTGTCTCTTCTCGTGGCCCTTTCTTGTGGTTGACTTCGTCTATCCCCCCTCTTTCAAAAGAGCGCAGCCCAATTTTGTCCCTCAAGAGGGAGGGGTGGCAGCGAGGAGTATCGCGTACGAGTACAGGCCGGCGCAGTTGATCCACGTCGGCAGGTAGCGCTCGTTTGTCGTTGTCGAGCACTGGAACCGACGATGGCCAGTAGCGAGAATCGTATCGGAGACAGGTGGTAACAGTAAGACAACTGGAGCAGGTGTGAAAACGACTGTGGCTTGGAATGTATTCTCGATTGCGAATGCGCTCTGCGGCGAGATCGAGAGGCGAGTTCTTCGTTGAGTCCTGTCGCCCGAAAAGAACGGCGAACAGCAAGATGGATGCGGAGATGGATGCAGATGCGACAGACGAGATGGGCCAATTGTCCTGGTGCAGGCAGGTCGAGAGGAGAGAGAAGATGGCAAATGAAGTCACGGGAAGAGGAAAGGGAAGAAGAAAAGGAAGGAGTGGCAAGACTACTAAGATAGTGGTTGATTAATACACAGAAAGAAAAAGAAGGGAGTAAGGATAGGTACAGAAAATGTACAGATAGAGTACACAGGACAAAAAGGAGTACTGTGCACACACAGAGAGAGGAGAGAGAGGGGGTGGGAGGGAAAAGACAGAATGGAGAATGGGTGGCGCGCAATGGCTAGCACGAACTGGCAAAAAGGAAATAATACTGACAGGGACTAAGATCTGGAAGCGCAGGAAGGACCTGTCCCAAGCTTTTTCAGAAACAACCGTGCGCGTTGATTGGTGACGGAAAGGCACATCGAAAAGGGACTGAAAAAGGATGGGAGATGAGATGCGAGGACGGGAAGAAGAAAAAACGGATAATAAAGAAAATAGAACAGAGAAGGAGCAGAAAACGAACTGACGAAAGGAAAAAGAAAGAAGAAAGCAAACGGGCCACAGGCACAATTGGCCGGGGATACGCAGTGCCGTCGCCCTGTACTTTCACAATAGGGAGGTGCGACGGGTGACGAAGGAGGTATGAAAGAAGGAGAGAGAAGAAAAAGAAGAAAGGATGCCGTCTTACCTTCCAGAGCTCTCCTTCTTTTTGCTGAAAGAAGACAAGGAAGAAGCAGCAGAACAAGCACTAGCGCATGTATAGTGCAGAACGACTCCACCCACTTGCACTGCGCCGTTTATTCGAGGAGGTCTGGGCGGCGCCCCGACAAGACACAAGACAGGGAGAGAGGAGAGTGAGAGACGGAGAAAATTGGCTGTCTCGAGCTGTTTTCGATGCTGTAATTACACAGTAGCCCGCCACGGAGTAGGATGCTTGTAGGGCATAAGAACACACAGTAATTACTCCGTACAGCCAGAGCCTTCTCGGCTGCTCTCTCCTCTATTTTGAGTGCTGGCGACCAGAACAAGTGGACAAGGGGGCAAGGTCGACTTCGGAAGGATTTGCGCACCGGTTTCTTGTGTGCTTTGCTTGCTGGGTCTGGGCTGGAGCTAGTCGGAGCAGGGCTAGTTTCAATCGATATTGCTCGTATTTGTGCTGCAACTGTCCTGTGTAGGTCCAAGTATCTGAATCTGTGCCGTTTCGCGGCATCCCAAGACATCCCTGATGCTGCTACTGACGTTGGACGGGCAGCATATATTCAGAGAGAGAAAAGAAGAAGTAAAAGCCAAATCCACAAGACGCAACTGGAGGACCACGCTGGAACCAAAGGCACGAACGGGAGGGAGAGACCTGGCCAAGAAGAGGATTCAAAAGGCGCCCTCCGTGCGGACAGCTGAGGCGGGACCGACAGGGAATGGAATGGTGCAGCAAGGGTAGGGGCACGGAGAGAACAGAGGAAAATGTCACAGGGAGGACACAGCAGGGAAGGGGGAGAAATGGGGAGTCGTCTGGGGTTCGGATAATGGGATGGGATTCGCGGGCACGACACACAAATACAGCGGCTGCTGTTTGTTCATCGTCTGTGTGTTCTCCGTGCGTGTGAGAGAGAGGCACTTGTGCGGCCCATTGTATGAGGGGTGCGCCAATGTGTTCTTGCAACGGCGTCTTGTGCGTGTGTGCGTGGGTGTTCGACTGTCTGTACGGTGTTAGGTGATGGTGGTGGTGGTGGTGGTAGCCTGGGCGTGCGTCTGTAATAATTCGGCGGCCCGCCCGCCTGTCAGTTGAGACTCTATTCCGACAGATTGCCCGCGTTGGTGATGCCGCGTCTCCGGTTGGAAACTCCTCCCCGTATTACTGAGTAATACAGTGCGCGCAAGCGTCACGACACAGGCACTTCACAAGAAGACGCGAGTATGTGTGCACAGTATGCAGCATGGCTGATAGCGGGACAGGGGCAAGACACAAACAAGAGCAAGAGACACTGGGATTGGAGGGGCTGCCCGCTAACTCGAAAGCAAAGGTGCGATTCACAAAGAGGCGGCACTAGCGACGGTGGAGGGTAGATGGCGAGACCCGGCGGTACAGGTACTCCGTACATACACATATTTCTGTACGAGTAGGGAGCGTCGCAGCTGACGGCCTGGCATTTGGCGAACAAAAAGCCGTGTACATACTTCGTGCGCTGTGTTACTGCATCAGCGGCGGAGGATTTTTGTCAGATATCTCATTTGCACACGCCCGCTGTTGTGCAAGGGGGGCGTGTGGGATTGGTGAATGCGGCAACAGTGCAAGCTGCCCTTTTGGTAGAAGGCCAAAAAGGCTTATTGGGATTGGTTCCTCGTTTCTGGGACGGCAAAGGGAGGGGGCAAGCGGGCAGTGTCCTCCATCAAGAAAGGCAGGTGATGGACTGAAAAAATAGGCTTTTATGTTGGTGAGGAAACAAAGAGGGGAAGAGGATACTGTGGTAGAGGAAAGAGAGAAGGGCAAAGAGGAGAAGACGGGCGAGAACTGAACAGGGCAGAAAGAACGAAAAGAAACAAAAGAATTCTGAAAGAAGGCGCGCAGGATGGGGGGCGAAAAGGAGGGGAAGAAAGAGTTGCACTTACTGCGACTAGCTCACCTTCCAGAAGACTCGTTAGGGTCGCTCGGTCGCTAAACCCTCGTTTTTCTGTTCACCGGAGGCTGAATAACAACGCAGGTTGGTTCAAACCTTTGGTATCTGCTCAAGTCGTGAATACTTTGGATCCGATCCTGACTAGAACGTGTTAACCGTGTTCTGCATACAGTGCAAGACTGCGTTGCCAGATGGTCCAGTAAAATGATTTGTAGAAAGACCAGATGTCACAACGGCAATGGTATCCAAAGCATCCCAAAAGCAAGACCTAGCTAGCACACTAAAAGCACTTTACGCAGGCAAAAGAGCTCGAGGAGCTAAACGCGCTAGTTTCTCCCTAATACTTGGTATCGTATCGAGCACAGGAAGTCGCAGGGGCTCGGTGGAAGAAGCAGACAGATGCAGAAGAAGCAAAGAAGCACGCTGGAAGCTGGAGTAGAAGCGTCAGAACCATGAATGGGAACAATCTAGTAGCAAATGGCCCAAGAACATTGAAAGTTTGGTACTGTCGCAACATCTTCTCCGACTGGGAAAGTGGTGATCTAACAACGGAGAAAACGGGGTTTGTTTATGCAGTTTTTGGTACTGTCTGGTCTTCGCCATTTTCTGGGCCTTTCGGCCTGCCGTCTGTTGGCATTCTGTTTGTGTTTCTGTTTCTGAGCGCCGTGCTTCTTGTTCTTTGAGATCCTCGAAAAGAGGTCGCCATTGCGCGCCGGCCGGGGCGCCGTGGCGTTGACTAGTTGCAAGCATGTGCAAAGATGGAGACTTTGGTGGACCCCGCCTGCACGACAGCGGGCATCGACGCACACAGTGCAGTGAAATGGGTGTTGTCGACCTTGTGGGTGCTTCCATGCGTCGTCTGGGGGAAACGGGCTGGAAGAAGAAGGTTTAAACATGGTGTCGGCCCATGTGGCTGTCGAGCAGGACCAAGGCCGGCCTGAGGAGGAGGAAATGTGACCTTCTGTCGGGCCATTGCGAGGCAAGGAGACGAACTCAACAGGCCAAGATGTGATGGAGTGGCTCAGGAGACAGACTAATGCCCAGGCGAGTCAGGCATGTCATAAACCTCGCCGTCGGCGACATCGAAGCACCTGGTGCATCTAGCTTCGATCCCCAGAAATTCGATTCTAGGTCAACCCCTAGAGCAGCCAGGAACCCATGCTACTGCAATTGGAGACCTGTGCCCAACAGCCTGGATGGTGACGCGGAGTCCAGGCTCAGACGTCTGTTGGTTTGCGGTTGATAGGCTTCGCCAACCTGGGGAAATCCGAGGAGATCTTTGGACTTGACTAGAATTCCGGGGTAAGGGACTTCTTCGCAGTGAGGCTGTCAAAAATGGCGATACAGTCATGCGCCAGAGCGGCACATTGAATGAAGGGACCAGACGTTGCGCTGTAACAAAGATGACGACTTACAGCTGTGGCAGAGATACTGTAGATCTTTTCTGGCCGGTTTGCCTGGGCTGCGTTGGTAACGTCGGTTAATTCCTAGTAATGACAATAAGAATGACAATAAGAATACAATAACCATTTGGACAGTCAAGGAACAGGGTGGAAATACCACAATGTATGGCGGCAGACGTTGGGGCGGGGCAAATAAGGCTGGCGTATTGGCATAGGTCTGTTTTGACGAACGGCAGACATCGTGATCCCCTGAGCCTGAAGCGGTACGAAAGATAACATGACAGCAAAAAAAAAAAGGGGGGGGGGTGGGTTGCAGCCTACACGCGGTTTGATATTGCTCAAGAAGGGGCAATTGAGCACGATGTCGTCATAACAAAAAGGATACTGCAGCGTCCGTGGCAGGTGCGATGCACAATGTTTACATATATATCGTCAATACATACACTAAGCAGCCGCACCATAGGCATCAATGAAGCGATTCATCTGCAGCTTTTTTTTCTCTTGTCCTTTTCTTCTCTCCTTTTTACGACAGTAACATTTTATTCTAACTCACGACGTAGGGGCAAGACTGCATCAATTAATTGCCTTCCAAAAGGGGAAGGACAATTGGGCTGGTTGATCCTGCTGTGTTGTATGCCGCACCTTATCCGAAAATGGCAACTGCGTGCTTTCCGTGAAGACACTCTCATTTACATACATTGTAAGGGAAGAGCGGGCGACTGCCCACCAACCGCGGTGACAAAAAAGGAAGAACGTAACAGCATCGACAGCCGAGATACGTCGCGCCTTATACGGGGGAGGAGAATGCGGTAGCAACTCCTGGTAACGGCAACATTGCCATGGGCAATATTTCCCTTCCCCCTACAACTCCGATTGTCTCTTCATCCGTGCATCCACAATTTGCTAAAGGCGGACCAACGCGCCGAGGAGGGCCAAGACCAGGACAAGCATACTCGCAACGACGTGTAACAAGGTCCTCGGACTCAGCGAGACCTTTGCATAGGATCACAGAAGAAGCTCTGGCCAGCCAGAAGGCCAGCCTTGACAGTCTTGACAGATCCGCCCCCTTCCCTTTCTATCCTTCGCCAAGTTCTCAGGATCGGAAATTTTTCCGTTGACGACCACGACGAGCCCTCGACTTGCCCGCCCGCCATCCTTTCTCTCCTTATCCTCATGAGCTGTCGCCTCTCTTACACCGGTGCTCCCACACCGAATACATGGCTTGCAGACAACAGACGAAAAATTCAAAGAAAAAATATCACACGGGTCACACAGATCACACATATTACACAAGAAAGCACACATATCCCTGCCTGCCAGGCCAGGCTGGGTGTACAGATAAAGACCAGCCTCCCCCCCATGTTCACTGCCACCAACAATGCAGTTCATTCTGCAAACATTGTCATCGATGCGCACGCCCCAAGAGTTCCGCTACTCCATGGGAACTGCAAGATGACACAGAAATGATAGTAGAGGGCCAATGATCACAAAAGAGGAAAATAGAACGGTAAAGGGCGCAGACAAAAAGTAATAGAGGAAATATACAGAAACCACAACACGTCACGGCCATCCCACTCCCCACGCGCATCATATTAATCTCCGAGTTGCAGATGTCCGCCATTTGACTGTTGCTTGGCTGCGAACCCAAGTGGACCCCAACCGGGCGTTGGGCCATTTATATCAGCTTGATTCAAGGGAATACTGTAGGAGGCACAAAGAGCCTGGTCACACAAACACGCTGGATTCCAGATTTGCGGTTTGCGTGGCTGCTGTGGCGGGCGTGGGCTGTCTGGGAGCCCAATCTCGTTCTGAACATATACCGCGTGCGTATATACAAGTATGTGCCTTCCCAGGCTGTGTCTACACAGGACTTGAAAGTTCTTGGTCAGTAGGCGGCCAAAAGCCCTCGGTACACCGATCCTACAAATATACTACGGAGGATGGATAATGGGCCGAAGCATATATTCCTTTGTTTTCACCGCCCACCTCCTTCGGCAACGCAATGTGATACATACACCCTCCGATTCGTTACCGCAAGCTAATATATTTGAATAGCTCTTTCAGAAGCTTAAAAGATATCACGGAAGACGCCTGGCGGTCTGCATCGTATAGATCGCATGCCGTGTCGTCGCCGCATTTATTATTCTATGGCTACGGTGTGCTGTGTCTGTCGATAAATGCCTGTCAAACGATCGTCTTTGGGCAAGGTAGCAGGCAAAGTTAAACGACGTTGGGATTACGACAGACAGTATGCAACCCCGGCACAGAAATTACGACACGGTTGCCAAAACGTATATTGTCCGGGAACGTCCCATTGTAACCGACAGCTTCTCTAAGATCGCGTGGACGGCAGGCTCTCCCAACTCATCGTCTCCGATTATTGAACAAAAGATTTCCCTCACTAAACAAGTGCTTGGTCCTGGTATGTCATAAAGAAGGGAAAGGCGAAAACAGTTTTGTTGAGAACCCATCCTCCGGCTTCTGTCACTGTTTTTGAGTGCACATGTCCGGGAAAGCGACCGACGGCTCTCAAAGCGAGGAGAGCCGGGCTGGGGATGGTCAAAGTAACGCAAGACCTTACGCTCACAGAGAGACCCTTGCTATTTCTTACTCGAAGGCACATGCTGTACTTTGTATACCTACATACTCCGTACACAGAGCACAATGGTACTGTTCGGTCTACAGAGTGTTAAAACCACAAGAAAAGAGTCCCTTCGCTACCAAACGCAACCAGACAGAACCACAAAAGAGACTCCAAAGGGAGGGCGCATCCTTCTTTTAGTCTGGGTTGTTCCATCGGGGGTCAAAGCTCAGTTCTGGGCGTGGCTTCCGGGCGCCGAGCCTGTGTTTCATCGCCTGTCAACTTTGTTTTCTGGAACCCGTGAAAAAGCGTGTTTTGTCTGATCTGCCATCGAATTTGTCCTGATCTGCATGTATCTCCCCTTGACATCTCCGGAAGAGTTTCTTGTTGGGTCCTCTACCAGAGCCGGCCAGTCCATGCTTTTGAGAAATCTCACCCGATATCATGTGCAGTTTAAGGATTCGTAAATAAAAGTCCAAGGGGAGAAGACAAACGAGAAACAGAAAAAGAACCCGGACATGGTCAGAGCTTTTCCCCTGCATCGATAATTTGATTAGGGAGTAGCCTGTTTCGGCCTCCATGATGGCAAAGAGCGAATACAACATCAGTACTCCGAACGACATCAAGAACGTCGTATTTTTGTCCAGCTTCTGCAAATATTAACACGAAATGAGCGACGTCCCAGCCATAGACCTACGTGCAGGCATTCAATTCAAAGGAATGTCCTCTCTATTCAAAAGTTCTATGTAGAAGCAATATCCGCTACGTCCTACGTCCTGCTTAAACGAATTTAAAATTTGCACTTGTATGCAATCCCGTGCCCGAATCAATACCGCAAAATATTGTGCTCTACACTCCGTATGCGTTGTTGAATTACATCAACCCTAAAACGCGGCAGAGGTTCTTTGCTAGTCGTGAATGAGCTTTTTTTCCCCACGCCCGTAGTCGCTGACCTCGACGCCAAGAATCCAAGAGTTTTGAACCGAGAAGATACCATCTGATATCAGAATCAAATACACGACCTACTGTCTGTCTGTCTGTTTTCAGACTCTGTGGGAATAAGTTATATCTTCTTCTTCATTTTCTGTCCTATCTTGACTCCCCGTTACCGTTCCCTCCTTTCTCAGCCCGTCGCTTCTCCAGAAATACATTGCCTACGTCAGGCTGCTGTCGTCACCCTATAGTACAGTAAGTAAACACCACACCCTTCTCTTTGTACGATTTGCCTCGTGGTGGTCGTACTCCGCATCTATATCTCGGAGTAATAGTCGATCCCGCGCTCCCCTAATCTATCTTTGTTTCTCAACAGGTCATAGCAAACCGGGAACCAACAGGCGGCGCTCATTCATGCAAGATCAACCCCGGACTTTTTGTAGGGGAAGAAATGGCGCGAAAACGCTTCACATATGAGGACGACATTTTCAAAACGGGTAACTCGCAGGAGGGGATATAAGGAAACGCGTAAGTTAACAGAGGCATACACAGAACATACACCTAATTAGGGCGCAAGATGAATATGATTTTAATAGGTTTCGAATGTAAGAGCCTCTGTGAGAGCCTCTGTAAGAGCCTCTGCTATTGCAGGGAGCGCCTTAAAAGGACCAGGAGGAGCGTGTAGAGGGCTTGTAGGACGTCAAAGGGCTGTAGCTCTTCCTCTCGAGACGCTGACAAAAGTCTGAAGTTCCGTCCAGGTTTGAAAAAGACCAGGCGCGGCACAATTACTGACAGGTATGATACAAATGTTGATGATGGATTGCATCTGGAGATTACCAGCAGCAACAGGCTGTACTTGTGGTTGTATCACAATCGTAAGGAAGCCAGATGAGGCAAGCTTTTCCCATTATAAAACGTACGTAACGACAGACAAAAGAAAAGAAAAGCGGACACAAAATGAATTGCCTTCCTCCAGTGTAAGATGTAAACCAAAAAAGAAGAAACTCGTTAAAAAAATACACAACATTATGGTCTCGTAACGTAAAAATCCATGCATGAAAATACCACCTCCCACAGCCAAGTCAACAAAAAATGTGAGGAATGATCGAGAATGAAGTAGGAAAGTCTCCGTGATATCGTTCGTCTTCTCGTCTTGTCTTCTGGTTCGCTCTGAAGATCAATCACTTCATCTCTTTCAACGTCCGACGTCCAACCTATTTTGGGACATTCCCCTACATCAAAAGGTCCTTCTCAAACCTACTCCTCCTCTTCATCATCGTCCAATAGGCCCATCTGCCCTTGCATGCGCCGCTCGCCCAGGGCCCGGATCTTGGTGCCCAGCACAGTCCGGCCATACCGCTCGGCGACCTTGCTAGCGGCCTCTACCATTTTGCCGCCACCGTCACGCATCAGACGCACGAGCTCCAGGGCACGCATGCCGCGCTCTTCGCCGGCACGGCACTCAAGAGCCAGCAATTGCAGGAGGGTCTTGTCGGTCTCGAGCTCAAGACGCGCCAGTGCTGTCTTGAGAGCATAGGAGGACTTGCCTTCCTCGCTGCTACCCTCAAGGCGGTCGGACAACTGGGCGGTATGGACGCCATGCAAGACAAAGGCGTGCTCAAGACGACCAGCAGTCGCGTCGTCGTCGGCATTTTCGTCACCACCATCATCTTCGATTGCACTGCTTTTCTTTGGTGCGCGACCGAGAGGGATGCTGAAATCAAATTCGGACAGCAGTGGCCGTGGGAAGTAGGGGTACTGGTCGCCGCCCTTCAAGATGATACAGTGGAACTTGCGGTCGGCAACGGCAATGGGGAAATAAGTCTCGTGCTTGCGTCCCGATGCCAGACGTGCCATTTGCAGCGTGTCAAGCAGGGGAACCCACGAGGCCCGCGATGGTTGCCGCCAGTGCAGCAGTGTAAGCAGTGTGCCGGTCGAGTCGTAAATGCACGGGTCGCCTTCGTCGGAGAAGAAGACGGACTGCACCGAAGCGCCGGCGGGCAGGGCTACCGTGTCTTCGTTCTGACAAATCTCGTCACGCTGGACGTTCTCAATAGTGTACTGCAGGCGGGCGGTGCCATCGGGGGCCATGGGCCCGTTGCCCAGTGTCCAGACGTAATCCTTCCAGCTTGCGCAAGTGACAACGGGTGTGCTCTTGGGGCGATAGACGCGGTATGGCACACCAAAGAGCGTGTAGACGCGCACATAGTCGGCACTCGTGACAACAGTGACAAAGGATGCGCTCAACGACATGGCAATGACAGACTCGCCAGCGGGAAGCTCTGTGCGCCAGTCAAGACGCTGTTGTGTCCAAGACTCATGTGGGCGATAGAAGACCACAGCAGGTGAGTTCGCCGGGCTCGAGCCATCACCCGAGCCGCGCGGTGGGCACGAGAAAAGGGTGCCATGCTCATTGAGGCAGGCTTTGTCGTACAAGAAGGTATCAGTAAAGTGAAAGTCGCGCTGGAACTCGCGATCGTAGAACTCGACAGTCACAGTGTAGTGGGCATCCTGATCAACCGTCCAGACAACACCCACGAGGTTGAGGCACAAGTACTTGCGGTTGCCGCGCCACGGAGTCGATCCGGGCTGAAAGGCCGTGTGGTATTGCGGTTGCCACAATGCGCGGCCACCACCACCGGCACCACCTGCCCGTTTCGCGCCCCGGACTGGACCAGTGCTATTGTCGCCGTCGTGTGGCCGCTTGCGACTGCCATTGGCAGCGCCTGTTGTGTAACCCGCACCATCGTCGTCGACGACAAACCCATCGTCATCGTCAATCATGTCAAAGTCGTCGTTCAATAAGCTGTCGAAGTCCTCATCGTCGCCACCCTCTGCTGCCTCACGGGCGACGAGGCCCGACACAACAGCGCCGTCCTTGCGGCCGCCATCCGCAGGCTGCTGTTGTGGCCGGCGGACGAGGCCGTTGGCCGAGATCTCGCCCAGGGGGTCATGGATAAAAGGGCTTGGCTGTGTGGGCAGGCGAAGCAGAACGGCATACTGGGCGGTGACAAAGTCTGGATAGATGTACACCTCACCCTCGCCATTGGTAAAGGCCACCAGGTTGTTGGTCGGGTGCCAGGTAATGTCCTGGACGCCACTATACTCGTAGCGGCCGACGACACTCAGAGACTTGGTCTCCCACAAGATAATCTTGCCGTCTTTGCCGGCCGATGCAAGCAGGGCACCGTTGGGCGACCATGCAAGAGCAGTGATCTCGCCGTCGTGGCCGTTGGCAAAGGCGCGCTGCTTCTCCCAATCATGCTTGGAAATGATTTGAATGTCGCGCGTGGGCGTGGGCACAGCAAAGGCGCGCCCGTCGGGGTGCCAGGCGACCTTGGCCGAGGCATCGGCTTCCGAGTCGAGACTACCAATGATGCCGTCAATCTTGCGAATCAGAGCAGGGTCGCCTTTTGTGCTGTTTGTGTTGTTGGCACCAGCGCCCTCGCCACCATTCTCGGCCTCGTCATCCTCCTCTGTCTCGATCAAGGAGTACACGTAGATGATGCCGTCCGTACAAGACACGGCAATTGTGCGGCCCTTGGGATCAAAGGACACGTGCTTGGCGGGGCGGTTGTGGGCACGCAGGTGGCGCACAACGGTGTTGTCATCGACACGGACGATACGGACAGTCAGCTCGTCGCTGGCCACGGCACACCAGCGGCCGTCGGGCGAGAGAGCGACGTCGCGGACAGGCAGCGAAGTGCGCAGCAAGAAGCTCTCAAAGGAGTTGGTGTCGAGCGAGTAGAGACTGACGGTGCCGTCCTCCGAGCCAGCCACAAAGATCTCGTCGGTGGCGGCGACACTGACGTTCTGCTCTTGGCAGTCGTCGACGTTCGTAGGCTCGCCGTCGGAGCCTGTCTTGTAGATGCGGATGGTGTTGGTGGCGCCGACCGAGATGAGCTGGCGGCCGCTCGGGGTGTAGGCACAGCGAGTGCAGCCGAGGCCATGCGCAGGGCGCGGCCGCGGGCGCGACGCCGTAGCGGACATATTGAGAATCGGGGAGAGTCTAGGAGATTCGAGAAAAGGAACGTATAGAGGGAAATGAGAAATTAAGAGAGGAGGCGATCTGGCGAAAGAGAGAAAAAAGGCGACGCCAAAAGAGTCTAGTCGTCGAATGTAGACTCAATCAAGAATAAGATACCTCTATAATACGAACCGACAGTGCAGGTGGTCGGGTTTGGCCAAAGTGGTTGTGTTGTGGCGGATTCCGTGGAGGTGGTCGTCGCCTGGTGTGCTGTGGCCGCAAAACCTCTTCAAACGCGGTTGGGAGTGAGGAAGACGCGTCGAAGCGCGTCGGCCGTTAATGGCAGCTTTAATTGGGGGCCTTTGCAGTACAGCGTGGTTGGCGCTAGTGGCGGGCAGCTTCGAAGAGGGATGTTGAAATGGCAGAATAGGGGAGGAGCCCCGCCAAAAATTGGCAATTCTACGTTAGACCGCCGTCTGCCGGGCCGGCTGGCACCTGCCCGACTCCTCGCTTCTGTTGTCTTCTTTTGTCTCCTGCCCGACAACAGGCAGATAAATACTTTCCTAGGCAACCAAATAGGGGTATTTGTATATAAGAAGGCATTTCGAAGCTCGAGACAGAGAAGAGAGAAAGAAGAACAGCAAGCAAATTGCACTTTCTTCTACAATACCGCCAGAATGCAGACAGCTGATCCTCAGCGGTTCTTTGAGACTGAGTGAGTTTTTGAAATCAAACCACCCCCTGAAAATGGGCCACTGAGACCAGCCTCAATCTACTGAGTATATCAACAGAGACAGCAGAGTGCCTGCTAACAAGACTTAGTGCCGCCCAAGAATTGAGGGAGCGTCGGTCGGCCAAGTCGGCCAACAAGTACGGCAGCCCCATAGCGCTCAAGTCCAAGGTGCTGGCCGTGCTGGCTGACCCGACCTCGACAGCACACGTCTTTGTGGCCGAGTCTGCTGGCTCGGCACGGCGTGTCAATGTGCTCGATGAGAGTGACAACGATGCCAAGGCCACAGCATACCGTGGCCCGACAGCACCAGTCACGTCGCTTGCACTGGGCGGGCCCGGCGGCAAGACACTGTTTGCGGGGTCGTGGGACAAGACAGTGTGGTCATTTGACCGTGACACGCATCAGGCTGGTCTGCGGTACGGTCTGACAGGTGGTGCCGGCGGCGGTGGCCACACAGACTTTGTCAAGGCCGTCTTATGTGGGCGCCTGGGCGAGCAGGACGTGCTGATCAGCGGCGGCGCTGACAAGAAGATTATTGTGTGGGATGTGGCTTCGGGCAAGCGGATCCACACGCTGCAGGACAGCGGGCCGACAGTCAAGGGAAACCGGCAGAGCATGCTGGCGGTGCAAGATCTGGCGATCGACCCGGTGGCAACGACACGCGACGAGATCTGGCTGGTGAGTGCAAGCAGTGACCCGCACATCCGGCGGTGGAGGGTGCGGCTAGATGGCTGGGAGCAGGTGACAGAGGATGCACAGGATGACAGCAACAGCAAGGATGTCACCGCGAACCGGCCCAAAAAGACACTTCTAGCCCACGAGACGACAGTGTACAAGGTCGTGTTTGAGGACTACAACTACAGCGGCGGCGATGACGACGGCGAAGATGTCAACCTGTGGACCTCCAGTGGTGACGGCACAGTCAAGTGCCTGTCGCGTCTTCACGGCTTCCAGCACCGCGAGACCGTCGGCAGTGGCAGCAGCACATTCCACCACGGCAACCACGTCCGCGCTGTGGCTGTGACGGATTCTTGGGTGGTGACAGCTGGTCGGGATGAGGACCTTCAGTACTGGGACCGCACTGGAGCAGCTGATGCCGCCGACAGCACCGCCAACTCTCGCTACGCTTCCATTGCAGGCCACTTTGACGAGGTGACAGACCTTACTGTGCTCGGCGATGGACGCCGGTTGTGCAGTGTAAGCCTTGACGGGACAGTGCGGACATGGCCACTGGCCAAGTCCGATGTGGACGCTCTTGTGAAGCAGCAGGAGGAGGACCGGGCAGCGGCAGCGGCTGGCATTGTTGACCACGACGCTGGCAAGGATGCTGAGGAGGGAGGTCTGATGACGGCCGATGAAGAGGCCGAGCTGGCCGCCCTGATGGACGATGATTAGATTAGATGGAGGGTCAAACGTAAGGAACTGCATGTTCACAAAATCTAGGAATAAAAACTACAAAACTATAGACTTTGATTTCACGGGACAGTTCTCAAGTGCGTGTGAAGGATGGGGCGGGATTTGGTGTGGCTAAATTGGCGCTGTAATATTGGTGGTTTTAGCGGTTGGTGCCTGAGATAGTGCCTATTTTTGCACCAGCTACGACCACTGACTCTTTCCTCCGGCAAAGTCAAGACGAGATTCAGCCTCATAGCGAAAGCAAGCGATCGCATTAAAGCAGACCAGCACCAGCATTCCTCCTTACCAATTTTTTTGGTTTGTTTTACTTCACAAACATCTATCGACGCATACGGAACACAATCTCGCTATGCCACCACCAAAACCGCCACCGCGGCCGCAGCTGACGCACTTTTTATGCATTCCGCTGGCAACGATAGCCGGCCGGCCTCAACTCGCCGACAGCCTGGCCACGTTCCATGCCGATGTGGCAGCCACGTCTGTCGCAATGACAAGCGGCGGTAGCGGCGGGCCCAGCAGCGCCAACAACCGGAACACGACCGTGCGCCGGGGTCCGCTGCCGCCCACAGCTCTTCGGCCGGTCGGCACCTTGCACTTGACGCTTGGCGTGTTAAGTCTTGATGGCGATCGGCTGCAGGAGGCTGTTTCTCGGCTTCAATCTTTGTCAAGGGACGATAAGGTGGTGCCAGCCGCAGGGGCAGCAGAGGAGAAGCCCATCTCCATAGCTCTTCGCGGTCTTCATGCCATGCAGCCACCAGCGCGGGCGACTGTGCTCTATGCGTCGCCCGTGGATGAGAAGACGGGCAGTCTTGCAGCAGCAGGCGGTCCACTCCTCGAACTGTGCGAGCGCGTGCGGTCTGTCTTTGCCGATCTCATGGTCCCTGACGAGCGGCCACTGCTTTTGCACGCAACCATTGTGAACAGTGTCTACGCCAAGGAGAGGCGAGGCGGTAGTGGACGGGGAGGTCGCGGAGGCAACCGTGGAGGTGGAGGAGGTGGTGGAGGAGCAAAGCTCACATTTGACGCGCGCGAGCTAATCGAGCGGTATGATGATTTTGTGTGGATGGAGAAAGTGCCTGTTCAGAAAGTTGCCTTGTGCCGCATGGGAGCACAGACGACAGCAGTGGACGACGACGGCGCTGTAGCTGATGCAGCATATCCCGTCGAGGCTGAGGTCAGCATTTAGATCTACAGCTTGGGAACCTTGTAAATGGACATAAAAATCTGCATAAAAACATTGGACCAAGATTGTGACATATTTTTTGTACGTCGTGGTGGTGGTGGTGATCCTGATCAAAAAGACCCATTTCAACGGTATTAACTAGCCATGTAGTCTTTGTTATCAGTAAAGGCATCAGTCAAAATTCAAATAAAAATGCTTCAGAGAGAAGAGGTGAAGGCCTTGGTTTTTACGAAAATATGACGAGGCAGAAAGAAGATGGCTGCATTCGATCATCCCAAGTTGCATCGCACCAGGCTGCCAGCTCAGTTGAAATAGCAGCGCTAGTCGGCTCGGGATGTTGTGAATGAGCGAAATGTGCTGGAAGAGCTGTCAGAATTGCACATATTTTTTATGATGTTTCTTTCAGCCTTGTCTGCCTAGGCATCTTTTCTTTTCTTTGATCTGCTGTTTCCCGTTCCTGCCTTTCCTAAGCATCCGCTAGGCGCCAAAGTCTCCGTCCACCAGTGGCTGCCTTGCCCCGCCGGCCGCCCGTTTGCGCCTTCCTTTCCCCACGAATTGGCCCGTCTCTCACCTGCCAGTCACGCCTGCCATTCGCGACAAATGATTCCCATGTATGACCCACTTCGTTCTCTCACCCAGGCCCTCCTTCCCTTCCCTGTCTCACAACTCAACTTCGTTTGGCTGCGTCTCCTATCTTCGGACAATCTAATAATGACAACAAAGACCACAAATCTCAATTGAACATCGTGAAACGACGTAGCCTTGCTAGGCCGCATCAACGACCGACAACTGGGCCCTTTCGCGACATTGGCGCGCCCTCCGCCTTTTGCTAGGCACAACCCCGCCCACACACACACACGCACAGCCCGGCGCGACCGGCCATGCTCTTTGATATCGACGCTTTATGACCATTTAATGAATTCACGAGGCAACAGCCTTGATTGACGTTACCTACGACTTTGCTTGAGTGCCCCTGGCTGTCAGTGCGCTCACACGCCGCTCTCACACAAGACAATCCCATCATCCGGTTGACGGCCACCGATTGCAACTGGAACAGCACACGATCTCCATCTCGGATGTCTCTATTGCAGAGTTTAATTGAAAGAAAACCATGCTTAACCCACCGCCAGCGGCCGCCACAACAGCCTCGTCACTCGCATCTTCCTCGTCTATCGCGTCCTCTTCATCATCTTCAGTCGTCTCCTCCACCTCGGACGTGGCCAATAACAGCGCCGCGGGGTACCAGCCGCTCTCCTCCTTTCCTGGAACACCAAATCCACCCGCGGCCGTGGCACCCTCATCACCACCACAGAAAGCCGGTGGGGGCGGTGGCTCTGCCGGTGCTGCGGCGGGCGCGTCGGGCGGCTCGAACTCCAGCACCAGCCGGAGCAGTAGCAAGCGTCGAGGCGCAGGATCGGCGGCGGCCGGAGTAGCCTCGTCATCACACGTGCTGCGGACAACATCAGCTGCGACGGCTGCTGCAACCTCTCCCTCGGGGACGGGAAATGGCGGCAACAATACCAACGACAACGGCCAACGAGGCGCCAGTGGCAGCGGCCCGCCATCCCCGCCGACCAACAACAGCAGCGGAGACGGTACAGCTTCGTCAAACATTTTAATAGCACCACCGCCACGCGTCGCCCTTGGTGCCGGTAACCAAAGTACCTCGACTGTCCCAGATCCGCCAAGCGGAGCCTCAAGTGGCGGCGGCGGCGGATCTGGGCCCGGCACGGGTGGCGGTGGCAGCGGCAACAACGGTAGCGGAGGCGGCGGCGGCGGCGGCGGCGGCAGTATGGGTCCTGGTGGTGGAGGAAATGTTGGAGGGGGTGTGAGCATGACGTCCTCGGGTAGCGGCAACAGTGCCAAGGATCATTTTATCTACACGGCCAATCACCATAACCACCACACACGGCACCAGAATCAGCACACCCATCACCACCACCACCACGGCCACCATAGCATCTCGTCCTTGGCATCGTCTTCATCGTCTGTGTCCGCGGCAGCAGCGGCTGCCTCAATCAATGCCGCTGCCGCATCAGCACAGCTCGTCAAGGAAAAGGACATGCGCATCGCCCAGCTGGAGCGCGAGCTCAAGATCATGGAATCTGAGTTCACGCGCGAGCTCGACAAGCTGAGCAAGGCCGAGTCTGAGGCGGCCACATTTTGGCAGGCGAAACATAGCCGTTTACAACAGCAGCTTGCCCAGGCCGATACCGAAAACCAACTCCTGCGCGCCGAGGTCGATCTGCGAGAAGCCGAACGCTCAGAATTGCGTGCTGGTTGGGAGGAGATGCAACGCGCCGCTGTTGCACGAGACGAAGAGGCACGGTCACTACGAGAGCAAGTTCGAGGGCTCAAGGAATGGGTTAGCACATCCACGCGTTCTGGCGGCCAGGTCGCCAGCGACGAGGTCTTTGGTGACGGTATGGCACGCCTAGCCAACGGCTTGCAGAATTGGGTAATTGTGCACTTTCGGCGTTCCAAGTTAGGTATGTGGTCATAAAGAGTCACGAACGACATCCGTTCTTGTCTTACACATTCCTCTTCACTTGCTATCATCCTATTTGTCACTCAATCGCCCCGTCCACCCAATCCTTCCTGTCCAAGCAGCTGCAACCACCATATCGCAATGTTCATTTTGCACCAGAACCACCCTATTTTCTACTTGCAGAGCCTCATTCCCCTCTCTCTCTATTTAATCACTCCTATGTCGGTCATGATGCGGCTCCCAACTACTGCCCCTCCCATGTTTTCTCTCTTTTTATTTGTCCTCGCATCGATGCGTTGCATATCACTCGCTGTCTTGTATTTGAAAGTCCGAGAACGGTTTGCTAATCAAATACTTTCTGTTTCACCCCCCTTCGTTCTCGGTACAGATATCGACAAGGCCAGTAAGAAAGCGCGCGAGAGCCTCGCACAACTAGTACCCATGTATGACGACCTACGGCACTCCGCCAAGCTACATTTGTTGCAATCTGCCGTGTCACGCCTGCTTGTCGACTTGATATTCAATGCCTACTTCGTTGGTCTCCCGCCAGAACAAGCGGCGCAGCTCGAAGAGGTGGAATCGTTTCTTAAACCGTTTGGTAAGTGATATACTGTCAGCCAATGGTTTCAGTCTTTTTTTTCTTGGCAGTCTCCCACACATTCATCTTCCACACAAAGGCATGGTTTCTTACTTATTTTCTTTCATGGGGAATATTTTTCTCTGTTCCTAAAATTATATTCTTATCTTTATTGATACCCCGGTATAATTATTTTCTAACTCAACTTCTCCAAATCGGTAGCCAAGACGGCTGAGCCGATCAACCAGTGGCGGGCTCTAACCCTGGATATTATCAGCAAAGACAGTGCCCAACACCTGCAGGTGGAGACAACGCGCGTGATCGATGAGGTTGTAAGGCGTGCCAACGATGTGCTGGATGCTATCACTGACGTGCAGCGCACGGATGCGCGAGATCAGGCACTACGGCAGCTTGTCACCAGTGCACTGGAGCTGGCACGGCTGCTGGTGACCCAAAAGGCCGTTTTCCGCGTCATCATGCCCTCCATCGTGCCCCACCAACAAGTACTATATGATGCGGCTACAATGGAGGATATCGGGGGTGAAGAGGACGACGATGATGGGCTATCCCAGCGGGAGATTGCATGTGTGACGTTTCCGGGCATCATAAAGCGAGGCGATGAGACCGGCAGCCACTTGCAATACACAAACGTGATTTGCAAAGCGAGAGTCTTGTGTGCCGCAGAATAGAATGCAACCCAACAAGGAAGGTGTAAAGCATCATGCAGCAAAAAAAAGAACAACCAAAAGACTGAGCAACCAAGCAGTTTTACATGCATGCATGCATACGAGGGCACACGGAATGAGAAACAAGCAAGCATATAAACAAGCATAGAAGAAAGCAACCTAAGCGGCGCAAAAAGAGCA
Source organism: Ophiostoma sp. CBS 140.51 (assembly GCA_029298735.1). Taxonomy (NCBI): domain Eukaryota; kingdom Fungi; phylum Ascomycota; class Sordariomycetes; order Ophiostomatales; family Ophiostomataceae; genus Ophiostoma; species Ophiostoma sp. CBS 140.51. The sequence continues at coordinate 29,561 of JANSLP010000077.1, read as the reverse complement.
CAACTGCACACAAACCTCAAACAAACCTCGAAGAAGCATGAAAAGTTGCTGTAAGTAACGGGGAGTCGCAAACGAAGCCGATGGACAGATGGGCCGATATGAATAAAGTGTGGGAGGAGCTCTTCTTCTTCCTCTTACCTGTCCCCGATTCTGTAGCTCTAGTTAATAGGACTCGGAGACGCCGCTTCCCATCCTTCTTCATTGAGAAATCGGGCATTACTTATGTACTTATGTTTTCTTTTTGTTGTACACCTCAGCTACACGCAGCACTTGCCGTACCTCCCATGACCCAACTACGATGGCCTGACACGCACAACGTGCCTCATAAACAGCTGAGGTGGACTGAAAATGCGGCCGGGACGAAGGCCCAAAAGCAACCAGCCCTTGGCCCCCACACCATTTTCAAGACAGCCTGCCGCCAAGTTCCGTGCTGTGTGGTGCAGAGCAGTTTTCCCCTCGGCAGCTGCATGGTAGGAGAGCGATAGTGCGTCCTGTCCTCCCGAGACAAACCAAGGACGCTTCTGCCCATCTTCGCGGTAAAAAGAAAGATAAAAAGGAAGAAAAAGAACCGCAGAAAGTGGGCCAAAAAAAAAAAAACCGATAGGACTGGTGGATGCGATGGAGGTTGCATCCCCTCGTTTTCTCTCCGCACTTCTTTTTCTTTTTCAAACCCAGCAAGACGTTCCTGAGAAAAGAGCGTCATCTCAGATGCTTTGTTAACAGTGGGGCAGAGGCATAATATGCCACCATCTTTCCTTTTCTCGTTCCGCTTATCCACTGAACGCTCTCCATTGCGTGATACTGGTCGCGGACTCGTATGTAGCATGCACGTTTGCTCCAAGTGGAGAGCAGGGTGACCCTCCAGGTTACGCTGAGTTTGGTTGGTGATGTTAAGCCAACGATAAGACTGCAGCCACCTGGAGCCTTGGCCAAGAGAAGAGAAGGTCTCTTGTGGTAATTGGGCTTCGGAAGCAATCAAATCGAAAAGTGTCTTGCAGAGCCTCAGGACTCTTGATCTTGTGCCAGCTACCTTTGATCCCATCTTTTTCGTCCAGCCTTCCTCTTCTCGTCTCTTCCCGACGAGATCCTGTCATATTTGACGTGAGCAAAACTGGGACATTATCAGCCTTACCCTGAAGAGTGGGGTTCTTCAAATGCTGGAGAGAGCTGCCAAAGTGAGTGATGTGTTGATATTGTTGCTTTCTGTCAGTTTTTGCATAATTTTAGCTTCTGCCCTGTCGGTCCGCGCCGTCCTTTGTTCAAAAATAGCAAATGTTCCGCAGTTTTGAGATATAACGGGACCCCAACGCAGATCCGATGTTGCCGTATATCAGCACAACAAACAGGTGAGAAGATGTTGTTGCGTGCCCTTATGCTGTAGATGGCTGTAAAACAAATTCAGAGCCATCGAGTTCAGTCTGAGAAAGGTAGCACTGCCGAGTGCCGGTTTGATCTTGTCACATGGTCGCTGTCGGTGGCCCATCGCCGGGGTGTTTGGTCTCATTCGTTTTTAGCTCCGACGTGTTCCGTTGTGATTCGAGACATGAAGATTTGAGCCTCAAACGGAGGTTGATCTTTTGCCGTCAGCCTGCCAGCCACTTCTTCTTTCTTTGTTTTCTTTGGCTCTCTTCTTCTTATGTCGCAAGATCGTGCGGTACCAAGAGCACCATTGTGGTCGTTTCGTAGCCGAGTCGGCTGGCGCAAATTGATGTTCTGCAATCGCAAACGTGCCATCAAATCCGGGTCGGAATTTGGTAGCTTTTGGTGATCCGAGATGCAAACATGAAGACCCAACTATCATACTTCCACGTGCTAGCTCGGCGGCCCAACCTCGTTTTCCCGCAGCCCAGTCGTGGACAACCACTCTTCAAGAGCCACAAGTAGTCAGATTCGACGGGCAAGATAGGGAAAAGCAAAGGGATAAATTATTATTGAGAGTGGACCGGAAGTGTCTTTTGACAGATACATCCCGGGCTTGGAAGGTTGCGCTTCTCATGAGCGCTTGCACATCTGCGGAGGTACGTTTGTATCATACCAACAGCCGTCCAGCCCACTGTGGTGTCGCAAGTGACTGAGGTATGCAGCCTAAACAAAGTCAGTATGTAGGTAAGGATCATAAAATAAAAAAAAGGGTGTAGCGTCCATTAGACCATTGGTGCAAAGGAACATGGGTCTAGTATAAGACTGGACATCTCCGCAAAGACGTTGCACAGACTTCGCATCCTGCCTCTTTGTTCGTCGGAATCATATTGGTGAGTGTGGACGGGATCGCTGCTCGGGCCATTAGCGGCCGCTTTTTCTCGAATCGTAGGAGAACAAGTTGATCCTTCGTTGTCTCGGGCAATTCGAGGGTCCCTTGCCATCTTTTATCGTGGTGGCTCCCTTTAGGGTTGCTCCAATGTATATATTTCCGCTCTGTCCTTGTTAGCTTTCGGCCAAGCTCTGAGAGCCTCATCCCTCCCATCTGTTCGCTTCCCATACTCCATGCCCTTTTCCTGACTTCACTTTTACCTTGTGAAACAAACTTTACATCCTTCTCTTTCGGCTTCAATATTCTAGCTCAGTTTTGTGTACCGGTTGGGAAGAGGTGGAGTGATATTCTGTGCTCGGAGGTGAACCTGCCATCTCTGCTACCCATTTTTATCAGTCACTCGACATTTCTCCGCGTGCAGCAATACACAGATACACGTCGGCAATGTCATCATCAGGTCGGTCGGGCAGAGGTATACCTCCAAGAAGGCGTGGGAAAGGTGTGGAATACGAGAAAAATGTGGATGATGAGGAAGGTGCGAATGAAGAGGAAGTTGCGAATGGTGAGGAATATGCGGATGGTGGGGAATATACGAATGATGACGAAGACGACAACATCAGTCTGGACGATACTTGGACGGGAACCCATGACTCGGTCTATGATGATTACGACTCCGCGGCATCCACACATGGCTCATCCAATTCGGCCAACACCGAAGGTACTTACTTTCTCTTTCTTTCTCTCTCTCCAACATTGCTTTGGTGATATGTGTCCCAAGCGTTAACATTCTCTTTCCAGAAAAAGATTTGCCGCAAGTAAACGACCCCACAATCTGGTCAGAGTCCGGCGACACGCTCACAGAAAATGACGGGTCCCGAGATGGCGACAGACATTCGTCCCAAGACACGGTGGCCGATGAGATGTCGACACCAAACGAATACATCCCACCTAGTAGGGTTTTCTCACTCGAAGCGCCCTCACCAGTCGGAACCGGTCTCTATACAGAAAGAGATCGGTCGCCACCTCTTATGCCAGACGATTCTCGAAGCATGGATGGCAGCAGACGGATGAGCATGTCCAGCTTGTCCAGCTTCTCAAGCTTGTCAAGCTATGCGTATGGTAGTGACGTGCACATGGACTCAGATTCGGAGCACGAAGCCAACCAGGCAGATGACAACTTTGACACCGGAGGGCCGGCTGGGCCATACCATATGCACGGGACTACTGAGCCTGTGCAAATGGCCCCGGGAGCCCAAGCTGAAGCGAACGGTGTTCTTCCGTGCGAGTTTGCCTTCACAAGCTGCGACTATGTCTTCCCGCTGCGTTACGAAAAGCTCTGGGCGAGGCATCATGAAAGCCACCTGAAGGGGAAATTTCCCAGTCAGTGCCACTGTTGGTTCTGTGGGAAATCGTTCTATGAGGAGGAGAAAGGGCGGAAGCGAGAAGAAAATTTTGAACGTCGAATGCTTCACATCAGCGAGCATTATCGCTGTGGCGACGCGGACCGGCTTCGTGCATGTTGCGATTGGACTTTGTTGCGTCATCTCTGCCGCCACAAAGTGATTAGCAAAGATGCCTACGCAATGCTAGAACAGTTTGAGCACGAGCACGAAAGCGCCGCTCACAGTTCTGTAGGCAAGTATGGCTATAACGAGGCTGGTTATGCTGGCAATGGGAGCCATGGCGGCGACGCCCACTATTTCGACGATAGCAGCTATTCCGGTGGCGGAACCTATGCCGATGACGGAAGCTACGTCGGCGACGGAAGCTACACCGGCGACGGAAGCTACACCGGCGACGGAAGCTACACCGGCGACGGAAGCTACACCGGCGATGGAAGCCATGGCACCGGTGCCTCTTATCCAGCTAATGAGACCGGAGATCCTGCCGATGTCCGTAAGCTTGCGCTTCGTGGAGACTCTCACAGAACGCGGGATGGCGACAAGAAGCGCAGTGACAAGAAAGACGAAAAGAAGCGCAGTGACAAGAAAGATGACAAGAAGAGAGATGGTCGCAGAAAGTGATTCGGCGGTGTATCAGATCGGTTTCCCATATTGGGAGCGGTGATGGTTGCTGCGTTTTTTTAGTCTCCCGTTTGTTTTGATTTCCCCCATTTTGCCCCTTTTTTGTTAGTTCCCATTTTGTTCTTCGTTCTTTCCATTAGCTTCATTTTTTTTCGACCGACTGGGTCTCTGTCTGCATTTTTTGGTCCTCCTTGGCTCTTTCCTTTTTCGCCGTGTCTTCTGTTTGTTTATTTTTTGCCTTCTTCCTACCTTTCTTTCCTCGTTCCTTCCGCAATTTCGCTCCTTCTTCAATATGGTTTCTTCTGCTAACGATTCATGGTCTCTTTTTCACTCACATTTCTTGTTCTATTTTACCGTTTGGCCTCGAGATATTTCGTGCCAAGACACAGCGTGTATTTTTGGGGGAAGAACCGAGAATGCTTGATCTTTTTTATACCCTCCCGTTGTCCCTGGAGCTCGTCTTCTCAAGTAGAGGAGCGCCCAAATATATATCATTTTGCCCTCTACCTCATCGGGCACCACAGTTTCCCCCTTCCTTGCCTTGTGACCCGCTAATATATATGTTGGTGCCTATGTCAGGCGCACCTTACTTGTTGTTCTACCCCAGTTCTAGCCCATTTCTGCAGAGGTGAGACGAGTCATATTTTTGGGCATAAACGACAAGACCAGTATGCGTCAAATGTAGTCAACGAGAACCACGAGAACCACAGAAACATGCACTTTTTTATAGTTTTTTTTTATTTTATCCATGTCCGGTCCTCTTTGGAAGTACAAACTTCTACTTTGTTTGCTTCGTTTGTGCTCTGCCACGTCGGTTGCCTCGAGTATCGCACAAATCGGGGAAGAATGCCTTGTCGGGGCGCACCTGCTGTTTTGGTCAGACACGTAACAAGTACTGCTCACAAAGAAGGTGCCAATTCACGTCACGCAAAGCTCTTTCCCGCCCAGGCCAAGCCTTACTGGACTCTTTCTTTTTATCATATACTGCTGCATATGAAAACGAGTCAAAAATATTGGCAGGAAAGAGCGATACTGCCAAACAATGCAAACACGAAAAGAACAACCCATTAATGTTCGAATCTGTCGGCTACGTGTGCAGCTTTCACCCAGTCCAACAGCATCTTTCATCTCTCGGTTTCAGCATGAAATATATATGCACATTCGCCCTTCATATTGCCTCGCTAGTATGCAAAATAAATAGCCAAAAATATCACAACCAATAAAAGAGAAGCAAAAGAACGACAACAAAACAACGGGAGCATCCCCCCTCCTCCCCACTTCCCTCGCCCCTCATTCTATTTTCACCCCATACCCTCCAATCAGTGGAAATCTGCCTCCACGCGCCCATAACGGACCCCGTCGACTTTAAGCTCGAAACCGAGGCCGGCACTGTCGACAACCATCTCCAAAGTAAAGTCGAGGTTGTCGAACTCAACGCCACGCGTTGTTGTCAAGCGCGTAAAGAGACTCCGTGGGACGGCGCTGAGATCCGTCGTCAACGTGCAGACGTGGATCAGGTTGTTTCCGTTGCCGTCAGCCCCATCGCCGCCCGCGACATTTTCACTGCTGCCGTTTTGGACACCACCCTTGCCAAGGCCGAGGGCACCCCCACCACCACCGCGGGCGTACGATTCCGGCGGCTCGTCGGCAGCACAAGCAATCAAGTCGTCAGTCACGATGAGCGACTGGCCAGGACGGAAGTTGCGAGTATAGTGGAAGGCGATGGGCGACAGTGGAGAAATAGAATCGCCCTTGGCAATGTGCCATTGCATGCGGTCAGACACCATCCAGCGCTCCCAAAGCGGCGACCAGTAGCGCTCGCTGACAGAGTGCTTGGCCTCGTCGTAGACGGTGGCGTACGAGGTGCCATAGTGGAAGCGAGCGCGCCGAGACAGGACCATGCTGCCCTCGAGTCCTCGTAAAACGGCACCGCGCACGACAGCCGTCCAGGCATAGACCGGCTGCATGACTTCAATGGGCGGAATCGGAGCTGCGCCGTTGGCACCGCCATCACTAAGACTCAGATTCGCAATATCCAAGGACGCAGCTGCCGCGTGTGTGGGCCGTTCGCTATACGGAGGCGGTGGCAGCTGGGAAGAACCCGTACCATGGCTGGCCAGGCCGTCCATCAGATTGCCACGGAAATGGTGCTTGAGCCTCCGGTAAAGGTAGTCGCTCTGGCCGAAACCGCCGACGAGAATAATGCCTGACACAATACCACCCTTTGCCCTCAGCTTGTCGACCTGGCCCTGGACAAGATCGCAAACCTCCTTCACAATGGGCTCAAAAATCTCCAGGACCTGCTCAGCCGACATGACCAAGAATCCGGAGTCGAGACCGGCTTCTTCATCATCAGGAAGACCGGGAAACCTGAATATACACGTTAGTCTTGGGCCCCATGGGATATTAGTCACTTAAAAGGGGTTTCACTCACGGAATATTGACTTCTTGGTGCTCGTCTTCGTTGAAGTTGCGCTTCACAAACTCCTCAAAGTACCGCAGACCCATCTGCCACGTCTTGCTCTTCTTCGTCTTCATTTCGTCGAAACGGCTCTGGCCCAGCCGGCGACACACGTGCTCCTCGAAGCGGTAGTTGAGGAACGCACTGCCACACAGACCGCCCGTGCCCACAGCCGACTCCTCGACCCGCAGCGGCTTCAACGAGATGATTTTGTATGCAATCAGATCGACCGTACCGCCACCACCGTCGCACACAATAAAGTTGTCACCGACGTTGAGGTGGTTGGGCTGGATGGCCTTGAGCGTGTACACGGCAGCCGCCTCGGGCTCGCTAATCATCTGGATGGAGGAGCGGTCGCCCATGCCTGCGCGCTCAGCGGCCAACAGCGTCGTGTTCTTCGCGGCGTCCGACCACACGGCCGGACATGTCAGGACAAAGTCGACACGCGTCGAGGCCATAAACGATGCACCGTAGCGCCGTGAGAGTGTGTCCATTGTGTGCTTGTACACCTGGGTCAGGTAGTCGGCGACAGCATCGACGACCGTCTTCTTGTAGCGACTCAGCTGCGCGGCGGTCTCAAGCGGGCTGACATAAAACGGCAGCTTCTGTGTACGGTCGAGAAATAGCTTGATACAGCGCAACCGCGACTCCTCAGGCTTAAACTGGAAACCCCAGCGCACGGTCGGCTCTGTGCCAGGCGGCGCGTCGATGGGCAGGTCGTAGGTCATCTCAGTCGGCACTTTGTCGGACGTAATGCCGTTGCCACCGGGCCACGTCTTGATGATCTCAATGTCATCAGGCATGGGCGTATAGACGGCAGCGACACCAGAGAACGTTGTGCCAAAGTCGACGCCCACAATCAGCCGATCGGTTGGTGGCGTGAACTCGCGGACGGGCTCACGGACGGGGCCGTGAATAGCCTCCGCTGCCGAGGGCGGGTTTGGCGTGCCTGAGCTCGTTGGTTTGGGAACGGCGGGGCTGACGACCGAGGCACCGATTATCGCCCCTCCGGCAACATTGGTCGAGTTGGAGTTGGAGCGGAAGAGTGAAGTGGTGGACGAGGAGGCTGAGTTTGTGCCACCTTGTATTAAATTGGTCGCTGGGCCCAAGGATGTCGGCGAAGTCGGCGAGTATACAGGACCGCGCGCACCTCCCGCTTTAGACGCAGCCTGGTTTGCTGCCAAAGATGCCGCTGACAATGACGTCGGCGTCAACAAAAGAGATGAAGAGGGGGACGTGGAAGCGTGGATTCTCGGTGGTGGTGGAGGGGGCGGTGGTGTAGGTGTGTGAGTAGCTGCTGCAGTTCCCGCTGCTGCTGCTGCTGCCGCGGCGGCGGCATTGAGTGATGGCGGAGGCGGAGGCGGGGGTGGTGTGGGAGTAGATATGGGCGATGAAGTGTATGTCGCAAAGTAATTGCTCCGGGCATCGCGCGACCGTTGCGCAGGTGGAGGTGGCGGCCGCAATGGCCCGCCGTTGTTGTTCATGGTCGAATGAAGAGAAAGAGAAGGGAGAGAGAAAACGCGGCGGAGAGTGGGGGTGGTGGGATAGCCCCGGCGTCGTCTGAGAGTCCCGTCTTAGGCTCGGGGCGGGGTACAGGTCACCGTCGAGAGGCCGAGGGACCTATGTGCAATACTGGGTGGACAGCCGAGAGCGAGAAAATGAGAGAACGGAAAGAGGTGACGTTCGGCGGTTCGTGTTTCCCCTCCGCTTTTCCCCTCCTGAAGCTAGCTGTGCCGTATTAGCGATTGATGGTGGCATACAGTGACCCAATTGCGAGGCTGTAGAGGTTCTTGCCGGTCTCAATTCACATACGAAGCACAACAGAGACAGAGCAGCGTAAGAAAGTTGGTTTGTGTCGCAGAAATAGGTTGGTGAGATGTTGCAAAGCAAGGTGAGGAATCGTAAATGACAAGCAAGGAAGGAGGAGGGAGGTTAGTTCCGCCCGGCTGTCCCTCCCGTGGCTTGGGAAGTGTGCTAGGCTGGAAGGCGGCAGAAGCAGAAAAGGGAAAGAGTGGAAAAGAAACGGGGCGGGTTGACCAGGCTGACTGGCGGGGGTCCTTTGGGGAAACTCGACAATTGGCGGGGAAAGAGCGATGGAAAGAAAGACTTGAGAGAAGAGAGAAGAGAAATGAAAATGAAGATGGAAAGAAAGAAGGTCGAAAACTAAAGGGAAGAAGAACAAATACGAGAACGACGAGGAGATAGGTTTATGATATTCCAAAGCATAGCAGAAAGACAGAAATGCGCGTGCCTAATTTTCCCCAGTCTTTTTCTGTCTTTGACAGCTTCCAACACGATACACTATAAAAGGCTGATCACAAACAAAAGTCGCCAAAAAGGCACCCAAAGGAGACAGACCATCCTATCGCGTGCCGCCTTTTGGTGCCAGGCACCCGTCAAAAAATAGTACGCGATCGACTGGGGTCCGCGCCGCCCAAAAAAGAGGGGAGTGACACCGCAAAATAAGGGACGAAAGAAAACATAACTCCTAGCCTTGCTCCCACCATCAGCATTAGCTTCCTTTTTTGTACTTATTGTTTTTGTTGCTGCCTGGGGTCTCAAAAAGCAACCGTAAACTAGGAGCTTCCCGCTCCCTCTACGCCAATCCTTGCCTTATTAATTCAATTTGCTTCCTCTCCCTCTGTAATTGAAAAGTCGGGGTCAACAAGAACAAAGTTGGAGATAGAAATATATTGCCCAGCTGATGCCGTAAATGGACCTCTTAAGGCTCAATGACGACAGACTGTACTTGAACAACTACCCCTTCATATTTTGATATGTATTCGTCTTGCATGAATATAGCGGCAGGCCATGGATTGAGCTTACCTCTCTTGAATTACATCTCACCTTTTGCATCTCGTGTCTGGACCTCATATAAGAGGCTGAGCCTTCCAGGGGAAATATGGTGGCATAGCCACAAATACACTTGACAAGGCAGTCAAGAAGGCTGAGAGAGGCTGAAAGCCAAGCTTTTTAGTCTTGACAGACCAAGTCAAGTTCACATTCAACATATTTTGCATAGCATAATCAGTACTTGGTAAAAATTGGGTTTTCATTTTTACGGTGATCAAAGCAGCGCCCCAACACCCCACCCCCCCCCCTCCCCCATCATGAGTTTAGTAGTAGAATTATATAGCAGATGCGTGAACGAGCAAGCGCCTGCCCCATGTTCGTCATTTTTCCCACCATTCGAACGTTCCAGCCTTGTCGGGTTTCCGATGCAAAGCAGGAGATGGGTAACTAACCCGTAGTGCCACGGTATCATTTACTCTCCAGGCGACGCGCAGTAAAACATAGGATAAAGAATAACGACGTGATCTAGAAACTAGAAATTGAGGGGTGGGGGTTGCGAACGAATAAAACAGACAGGTATGGGTGTCTGGTGGTCAACAAAGAAGTATAAACGTGTGGAAGCAACGATGGCAAACATCCTTCCCAGCAAAGAAAACCACGTGTACCGGTCCGGCGGCGATAAGGTAGGAACGAAGCAGTGAGCAAGCAGAAGAAAATGGGCGAGCCATCCAATCTATATAGTGCAGATTATATATAATAAAATGAAGACGATGAAATTCAAAATAAAAGTACTTTAAGAGAGAGATAGAGAAGACAGAAAACACTGCGTAGACAAAGAAGGTAGAGGAGATGAAAAGACGAAGGGGGGTATTTTGTAAAGCTTCCAAATTTTCTAGTTCTGGTGGGCTTGCTTTGAGAATGAGTGTAGATAAGAAAGCGAAAGAAAAAGCCAAAGAAAGAAAAGATAATAAAAGATAGTATGATAAAAAAGATCGCCATGCTGTTTGTAACTGTATGAAATCGGGGGCAGCCACTATGGTGCCGGTTTGTTCGGACCTGTGTTTGATTTCAAGGGGGGTATGTATGTGCGGTTTGCGAGAGAAAAGGAATAAAGAAGAAAGAAACAGAAAAGGCGGCGGCTCGAAAACGTCGATCCCGGCAGTCTATATGGCTTTGTGAAAGGAAGAGACAGAACAAGAAAAAGGCACCAGTCAGGTAAACGTAGATGGACGAGGTATTGTCCTCAAGTCTGCAATCTCGTTTGTCCTGGCAAAGAAGCTCGAAAAACAAAAATGGTGAAAAAACGAAAGTCAAGAAAAGCAGAAAAAAAACACCCGCAATAACACCGCCATATGACCGGATAGATGACAAGCAAATGAAAGACGCGAAATGAAAATGAAAATCAAAAAGGACTTTTTGCGAAGTGCCGAAAAACCGCCCAACAGAAAAAGAAGCTGAACAAAACGCATAAAAAAGAGCAAAATATAGACAAAGGAAATTAAGTAGTAGGTGGTGTGGTATATATATGTATAATGGTTCGAAAGATCTTGTCGGTGTAATCGTTTAGAACCGGTTGCTGGCAGCCCAGATGCTAGCAGATGCCGAGGCGGCCCAGTCGTTCTCGTCGTAGGGAGGTGTGGGCCACTTGTAGTCGGCAGCCTTCTTGTTGAGGTCCAACGGCTTTGGCGTCACAGCTTCGTTACCGTCACCAAAGAGGACGTTGTGGCCGCTGGCCGACGGTGATGGTGTCGGGTAGGGGTTCGAGATGGCAATGTTGCTGACCGATTGCCGCAGAGTCGGCTTGCCATCCTTCTCCAGACGCTTCATAGCGCGGTGGGTCGAGTTGAGGACCTCGTCGAGCAGCTCGTCCTCCTCATCGGGAGCGTCGTACTGGTAAACGCCCTGGGTTGCCTGAGCACGCCGTGTCCGGCTGGAAATCGGGCCACCACCGCTGCGTGCCGCAACAAGTAGGTTGTCGACAGAGCGCGGGTGGTGATGAGGCAGAGAGTGGTGGCGCTTGAGGTTAGTTGTGCCTGCCAGAGGCACGCCCACTGTGTTGCCCATAGTCGCTGAAGAAGTCAGGTTGCTAGTGGAACTGTGTGCCGGAATCGTAGGTAGGTAGCCGCTGTTGGTTTCGCCTGCGTAGCTCTGCTTGTCGAGCGAGTCGTACGTGTTGCTGCTGGGGAGAGCGGATGTGTTCTGTACCGGGACCGCCATGGGCATATATGACGCCTGAGCCTGCTGGTCAATCACCATGGACGAACGGTTGCTGGCCCACGGTCCACAGCCTGCCTGGGCCTCCACCTCGTCGTATGCGGGCGAGATGGGCGTCTGGTGCCGGCCAGAGAAGCGACGGGCCCGCTTGCGGAGGTGGGAGAAAAAGCTCTCCTTGTGTGCGCTGGGCGGCGAAACGAGGCCCGTGTTGCCATTCAGGGCCTGCTCAGCCTGCTGACGGTGAAGATCAGCGTAGTGGTTTGTGCTTGAGGCTACAGACAACTGGCGACCAATCTTCTTGGGTGTCTTGTCATCGGCACGGCCAGCGGCGTTGGCGTACGCGTCGTTGTACATTGGTGTCCGGTTGTTGGCCTGTGCGGTCACAGCATCAGACATTGGTGAGATGGGACGGATGGTAGGGAGAATGGGCATCGGTGCCACGTTAGACGGGCCATTTGTCCAAGTGGTCCGCTTGCTAGCGGGCGGCCGCACCTTAGGCAGGACGGCCTCAGCAGACAGATGCTGCTCGGGTGCTGGACGGGGACCAGCAGGCGCCGGTGAGGGGGCCTGTACAACAGCGGGTGCCACGGGAGCCTGCGAAGGCACCGGTACCCGTGCGGGCACCTGTGCGTGAGACGGAACCGGCGCGGGTGCCGGTGCTGGCGCATGAACGGGTGCAGCTGGTGGCAAAGCAATGGACGGAGCAGTGGGCGACGTCACCATTGTGGAAAGGGCTGGGTCCTTGGACACGGCGTTCACCTCGGCCGTGGACTCGGAACGGCCAATCAGTGACTTACGGTACCACGGCTGCTTGGTGGATGTAGGAGTCGAAGAGCCCGAGTCCTTGGACGCGCGGCCAAGATCCGACTGCTTACGACCCAAAATGCGCGAGGCAGAAGACTTGGGGCGCAGCGGGTCAACAGCATCGACAAAGTACTCGTGGGCCAAGGCCTGTGTTGATGTAGGCCGCGTCTTGGGATCCCACATCAGACACCAGGTGACAAAGTGGCTCAGCGATGCCGGCCATTGTGGTGATTGCAGAATGGTATCCATTGCATGGGGCGCCATCTTGGGGAAGGAGAAGCCAAGCTTGCCAGCGAGGCGAGAGCCCTCGCGCCACTCACCACCGCCAACACGCTGGCCAGCCTTGTTGTACCAGTTGCCAGGGCTGCCCATGATCTCGCAAACACGCCAGAGTTGGTCGACCTCGTTGACGCCCGGGAAAAGCGGCTTGAGGGTGGCCACCTCGACTGCCATAGCACCGACAGCCCAGATGTCGACGGGCGCCGAGTACTCACCGGCGCGAAGCAGAACCTCGGGCGCACGGTACCACCGTGTCGAGACATACGTCGTGTACGGCAGCTTGGAGTGTGTTTCACGAGCAAGGCCAAAGTCGGCAATCTTGACTGTGTACGAGGGAGGCGTCGAGGGCGGTGTGACGAGGGATGAGTAACGGCGGAAGGAGTTGGAGGTCTCCTGGTGACCTGAGGACGAGACGAGAATGTTTTCGGGCTTGATATCGCGGTGGAAGAAGTTGTGGGCATGGATGTGCTCGAGACCCTGCATGATCTGGAAGAGGATGCTCTTAACGCTGGCGTTATCAAGGCACTTATGGTCTCTTGCCTTCATCAACTGGTAGAGGTTGCCCTCCATGTACTCCATGCAGATGTGCAGCTTCTTGCTGAAAGGATCGAGGAAGATATCGAGAGCGGGGACGAGGTGCTGATGCGGTGGCAGTGTGCGCAGGAAGACGACTTCGCGGAGCTCCAGGCATGGTGTGAAAGACTGGAAAGTCTTCTTCATAGTCTTGATGGCAATAACGGTGCCACGACGAGCGACATTGGAGCCAGCGCCACGAACGCGGGCGAGGACGACGCTGCCGAAGCTGCCATCGCCAATCTCCTTGAGAACCTCAAAGCGCTCCTCAAGAGCCATCGTATTCGCGGCCTGGTGGTGGCTCGAGGAGCCCCGGTGTGTGAGATCGTGTGTGACGGCCATCGTGAAGAGTAGGAGTAGCGGGTATAGCGAAGTATCGGTATCGAGAAATGGAGGCGAGAACGAAAGATAGATAATTATCGTAGGCTGTAAGACGAGGCAGCCCAACACACAGAACGCACAAACGGTCGAAAGAACCGAAAAGAGACGTTAAAAAAAAGGTCAAAAGTCGCTAGAAGAACACGAGATAAGGAGCGGAATGGTCGACAGCGGCGGAGAAGGCTGCGTCAACCCGAGAACGTCGAAGGTGTGTAGTGGCCGTTTGGGATATCTAAGAAAGGAGAGAAAGGAGGCCAATGTTAGGAGACGAGCGAGGAAAATGAAAACCGACAGAGAGCATAGACGAAGTAGATCGGATGCCGCAGAAAGGCCAGGCTCTCATCACCAGGTACCATAGCAATGAGAGGGCGCTTCTAGAGCACGGTAGACAATCGCAAAAGAGTGAAAGAGGAAGGCACAGGGAGTACTCTGTGTGACCCGTGAGACCCGTGAAGAAAGGTCGAACGTACTTAGATCCCAAAGTTAAAGGCTCTTTCGAAAGAAGAGCAAGCTTGCGGTTTCCGGCACATTCAGACTGATTTATCGAAGAAGAGAGCGGCTTGCGAGCGAATCGGTTTGAGGGGTGAGAGAAGAGTGACAGGCGTCTGTGTACTCGTTGTGCTGTCGTCTGTTGGTCGTTTGTTGGTCGTTGAAAGCGAGAGGATGTCGGCGAGCGAGAGAAAGAAAAAGGAGCAAAGCTGAAGCGATTGACTGGCTGTGACGGAGTGATTGGAGCGAGAGCGATGTGCTACGGTCGCGAAAGAGAGCGGTCGTTGGCAGCACGAGCTGTCATCTGGGGTCGATGCTGAAGCTTGTTGCAGAAAAGAAAAAACAACGATGAGAGGGGAAAGGATGTAGAAAAGGAAGAGGGAAAGGAAAGAAAGGAGAAAAGAAATGAAGCTAGATGTGAGAGGGAGATGAGGATGGGAGGGGGGTGTGTGGTACTTGCAGAACAAGCAGGGCAAGTGCCAGGGACTCAGTGGACAGGGCTCTTTCCGTAGTATTGTTCAGCACTCGTATGCTCTGTGCTCCAAAGGGAAGAAACACTTGTGGAGGTGATGAGGGACGAATGCGCCGCCCAGTGAATATTGGATGATTGCTAGGAACGAGGGAAAGGGGTAGAGGGAAAGAGAGGAAGAAGGAAAGGAAAAGCAAAAACAATAAACCCGAGTAAAAAAGAATCGAAACAAACAAACGGGGCAGAGAAGAAGGCGAAGAAAGAAAGGAACGCGCACTGCAATAGTGCAAACTGTAAGAATACGTCGGAGAGGGAGAGAAAGAGAGGGAAACAGAGACAGCTGGGTGTGGGAGGTTCACAGCGCGCGACAAAAAGGAGAGAGAACACCCAGAGATGGCGCGTGAGCGAGGCCAGCAAGAGGCAGAGAGAGGCCCGGAATGAGGGAGTAGGGAGCGTTGATTGATTTCCTAGGGATATAGCGAGAGGTTGGGGCCCTATTACTAGGGGAAAGAACGAAGGGGGTGTGCGTGTAAACTTGTGGGAGAAGAACGCGCCCTGTAGGCAGCTCCTTCCCATCACGAAAAGAGAAGCGTGTGAGAAAAGGGGAACTTGACAGGGTACCTGTCTTTCGCGGGAGGGACCGGGCGAGCGTCAGGTACCGTTTTTTTTTTTTGGCCTGATTTCCCCTGGCCCTGGCCGCGGCGCTCTCACCGGGCCCTGGCTGCCACTTTCACAACACACGCCCCCCGTTGGAAACGGTCAAGGACCTAGGGGGGTCCCTAAAATTAACGCAGGAAAAAAACAACGAAAATAAAATCAGAAAATCAGAAAATAGAAGGGAGAGAGCGAAAACAGCGGGGATCACTGATCCGTCGAGAAATAGCAGCAACTAGACTAGCGTCCCTATCTGGGCCTAGTCCCCTGCCCATGGGCAACACTGTGGTCGCAGACAGCCAGACAGCACACACTGCGTCAGAGGCGCTAGCAGGAGTGGAAGGAGCTCCCCGGGACGCCAAAAAAGAAGGGATAAAAAGAAAGTGCAATGCAGGGGAGAACAGTCGCAAGAGGCAAGAGCAGCCACCACATCGCGGCCAAAAGCCACAGTCAAAAGCCCATCGCTAGAGCCGTATGTGCAAAGGAGAAGCGGCAAAGCTGACATACAAGTAAGTAATACGTCCTACACACACGTACAAATGCAGGAGTGATAACGCCGCCTCTGTTTCTGCTCTTTTTGCTCCCCATAATTTTCAGGGACAAACACGGTGAGCGACCAGCAGTAGCATAAACGACCCAACGACATTAGCGCTATGCGGTTCCGGAACTAGCGCACGCCCAGGCGGACGGGCGGTCTGGGGACTGCCGCGACGGCGAAGTGACGGACTCCTTTTTTGGAATTGCTCTTCGGTGACAACAAAGAAGAAAGACGGTGATTTTATGAGACTTCAGCGGTATTAGGTAAGTTTTTTTTCTCCTGTGTCTACTCGAATACAATATCCTACTTTGATATTCCGCTATACAGAATTGCGGAGTTGTTCCTTACGATATTGTTTATTCAAGGACGTCGTGTGGATTGCAGAGTCCATGGTGAACATGATTCTTCAGTGAATAATGGCGAAATGAAGGTGGCACGACCAAACGGCCTGGCGCCCAGAAAGGATGAGGCCTGTCTGGCCGCTGTAGAATCGCCTACGCAAGCACTTTGGAAGGAAATGCTGCGGAAGGCGAAGAATATGGAAAGATTACCATAGTGGCCAGATCAATCTAGTAGGCCACAGTGCGCGTCCTCATTCTCGTGGGCCCTGAAGAGAATTTCAAGCATTTCGTAGGAACAAAAACGCCACACACGAAGACAGGATGAGATACGGAAGGAGGCGGCTGGTTGTCAGATGGAGGCGTATTTTCTCCATAGTGCCCCAAGTTGCTGTTCTGTCTCCATACTCCGTACTCGTCAGTATCGTAGGGTTGCAAGATGGTCGTACGCCCGTAATAACGATTATCGGTACGGAGTACGGAGAACGCGAGAAGAAGAGGCGATGCAGCAGGGGAAGACGACGCGAAAAAGACATGGAAATACATGGTGGTGGCACACAAATACAGTGTAAAAGCAGGTACAGTCGTACTCAACAAGCCCAAACCAATTACCTTACAGTGCCTGGCCGGTTTCCGCGGTTCATTAGTACAGGCCCGAGGAAATTTGGCCCCGTTCTTAGCATGAACGAGGCCAGCAGGGGGGGAAAGGGGCAGAGGCAGAAGGGAAACAACAACATCCAACAGAAGCATACCAGGCGACTCGAAAGCGTGAATAAGAAAAATGAGACGGGCACACAAGATATTTTTTTGGCGACCGAGCCAGATCAGTGGCGAAAAGATGAGGGAAACAGGCGAGAGGCGCAGGTACAGGTACAGGAGCACAGCTCGCAGGTACACAGGACTCACAAGATAGCTCTGGCAACGATCGCAACGCCGCCACTGGTACTGAGCAGCAGACGGCAGGAGCCGATCTGGTTGGTTCGGTGGTTTGCTTGAAGCTCAAGGCATCTTACTATGATATAACGACGTTGCTGCAGCAAGAACGGGACAATAAAACAGGTCATGATGACAACCACATTTTCAAGTGGATGATTACTTTTGGTATTTCTCTGTTTCTCTAGGAACTCACGTCGCATTGCCAACGATTGATGCTGTTGGTGTGTTTTCTTCGTCTTGTTTTGGTGCCAAAGCTGGTTGGGCGAATAAGACAAGAGGGACGGGAAAGGTGACGGCCGACGGGCACCACTAGGGAAGCTAGGGCAATTGGCGGTTGAAGCCTTGGACTTTTGGAATGCGTTGGGTGGTGTGCCGGGAACATCGGGGACCCAGATGGACTCGTTCGGTTTGTCTGTTGCCACACAACCTCCGCCCATTCCCAGGCGACGCCCACTTTGTCGCCCACTGTGCGACGATGCCCGTAGTTTACAGGATAGGAAAACGAAAAGACTCAAAAAGGAAGGCATGAAGAACAGGCAGAAAGGCGGCAGAAGAATGAGAAGAAAAGACCGCCCCGTTTAATGTTCCTTCCACATATCATACGAAATAGTCATGTTCTTTCTTACCGTGTCTTCTCCATGCAGCGGTTGTCTCGAGTCGCCCATTTGAGGTGAGTTTCTACGTATCTACACTGTTCTACTGCAAGATATACAGTGTAAGAAGTGTGCATGCGTAAAGATACAGTACTCTTCATTTTGCCCTCTGGCATTACGGAAGTCGAAGAGTTGCCGGCTAGCCCACAAGTCGCCAGTTTTGAAGGTTCCGTCTTGGGGAGGGCTGATCATGCACGATATTTCGCGTGGGCTATTGGGGCGGGAGAGAGACAAAAAAGACTCGCCAGATGGGAAACAAGGAAGCAACGTCTTAAATGGAGAAGAAGAGTATCAAAACTGTGGCTAAAAACGGGCAGACTGTGGCATAATGTCGGGAAAAGTGGGCTAGACATGCAGCCGTCGCGGGAGCAAGCCGTGGCAAGAGAAGGGACGGGGTGAAAAGGGGGGGATGGAAGTTTTCGAGTGGAAGGAGCAGGGTACAACAAGGTACTTTAAGAATTGAACGACAGAAGAGGTCGCGTGAAGCTGCCCTATCAGATATGCAGGCAAGACGGCGAAACGACTGTGAACCGCAAACTGCTCCGAAAGGCGAACAAGAGGCCATTACGCCTAAGATGGCCTTTTCGTCGTCCCCTAATCGCCTTATTGATTGTCGGTCACCTTCTTTGCCTACTCTTTTCGGCGTATTGTATCATCTGTCGCCACGATCTCCCTCTCCTCGCATACGTCTCTGATGGGAGGGCAAGCATATGTCAGGGGCACTGTGCCTTCACAGCAAAACGCACAAAAAAAAAGCAAACAAAATGCACACCAAAAACCTTAAAACAGCAAGTGAAAGGTACCGCTGGTGCCTTTGCCTTTTTAGGCCATGAAGCAAAGAACGAAAAGGGGGCAGCGATGGGCGGCCCCGGTTTTTTTAGGGTCATGGCCCGCCCATTTCCCGAACGGGTCTCTGGTGTGGAGGGAAGGTGCAGGTGCTGGCGTGTACTTGTACATTCACAAAAAGGTGCACATATTCACACAAAAATGGTATGAAATCTCCTATTTTGTTGTCCTCCTTTCTCTTCCTTTTGTCCCATGTGGTCGTCTGATGGGAGTCGACGCCGCGTGCCCAACATGCGATAAATACCCTCACCGCACACCGCTATCCAACTCGCCTGCCAGAATAGCATGTCTCTGCAATTGACAGGAGCAACTGGGGCAGAAGAGACAAAAGACTCGGCTGCAGAAGCTTGCATCCTTGTAAGGCCCATGCTACTTTTCTGAAAAGGTTCTCTTTTTCACTCAGAATATTTACTTTGTCTTCCTCATGTCTTGCTTTCCTTGCAGCTAGACTCTTGACCTGGTTGGCCTTGGTCTGGCAACCTGCCCCGTCTCTTCCCAGTCGCGGCATGAGAAACAAGAGAGAAAGGTCGCTTGTTCTTGACGCGTTTGATAAAAGTGCAGGGGAAGGGGTACGTACGGAGTACTTGAGATATGTACTAAGCCACAGCTGGAAAGCGTGTGTCACCTTGTACTCACTGACGAGCAACGCGCGCTTTCTCTGGTAAAAATTGGCAAATGGCTATTTGGGAGGGATGGAAGGTCCAGGCCAGCAGTCTTGAAACGATGACAAGAAAGGAGGCCGGCGAAAAGGCGACCAAATGAAAAAGAAGAGCGAAAGAGAACCAACAGGAAGAAGCGCTGTGCCGAACGTCTGAAATTTCATTAAACTCTCCTCTTCTTTAATTCCTCGGATGGTAAATTAGGGGTCGAGAACCTAGCCTGAAACGGCAGTTCAGACAGTAAAAGAGAAGGGAAAAAAGCAAAGAGAGCATTGATGGAAATGTTCCATTATACGACGCAGCATCGGACTCAATGTAAAAGGGGCCTGGCACTGTTTTGCAATGGGGCTTGTAATTCACAACACTTTGGCTACCTTTGAGTGAACGGCTTCTGGAATGCAACTGTCATAATTATGGGTGATGATAGGACAGAGTCACAAAAAAGCAGCTCGACAGGGGCGGATCGCCCATTGTCTTGGAAAGACGGGAGACGGGAGCTGAAAAAGAAGCATTCAAGAGGCAGAAACAATGCTTTGGATATGCCTTGAATATGCCTTAGATAGACAGGAGACGGGCCCGACAAGGTCTCGATTGACTACGGTGCGTCCGCTCTGATGTCGAAGATAGGGGGTGGTCCCGGTTGGAGAAAAAAAAAAGAGAGAGAGAGAAAACAAGAAAAAAAACAGAAACGAGCAAAAGGAAAGCATTTCGCATCGTCAATCGGCCCATCCGATAGGACCGGCCGTTTTACCACGAAAGCAATTGTCTCCGATGACAGTGTGAGAGGCGAATGGTCAAAAGGAGACAGCGGAGGCATATGTGATCGGCGTGTTGAACAGAAGAAGCAAGGCTATTGACACTATTAACTTTGCCAATAGTGTCCCTGACTGGCGAGCTGACCCGCGATGCAAGGGATGGTGCTTTCAGCATCCAGCCAGACCATCCATCAACAGAAGGTTAGATACAGAACTCGCAGGAATTGAGGGGCCTCGACAGAATAGGGCAAAGAGAGGCACTTTCCCCCGCCAGAAATGTCCTGGAACAGCCAGTCCAGTTCAGAATAAAGAGGGGACCGAGAAATGATTGTAAGAGAGGTAGCGAATATCATAGATCAACAATCCTATGTAGTTATTTTTTTGGGAGAGCGTTCCTAGTACTTCGAACGGATGGGGAACAAAGCATTATTTGATTCTGAATAAACACAGCGAACAGTAGATAATCCGTCGCGGCCCTCGTAGCGCACGAGCCCTCTAGATAATACGTTGTGGTAAAAAATGGTGAAAAGGAGCTGGGAACAAAGAGAAGAACGACAGAAGAGGTCGGTGCGAGTGACTGTCTGTGCTCCTTGTGTGGACGTGCGCAGAGGGCAAGTGTCTGCTGGCTCGCATCGTCGAGGTGAATGCTTCAAGGTGTGTGCACATAATAAGGCAAGGGAGCTTTAACGAGAAGAGGGGGAGTCTCACATCCTGTGAACACACATCCACATCGTATGCATGTCGTTTGTCACGCCTTCATCCTCCGCACCTTCTTTTGGCATCTGCATATGCAGCACACGAAGTACAAAATACAATATGCAGGAACATCGGCTCCCATGTATGTCTCTGCCAGGTGTGTGCGGGCGGTATGCACGGCGAAGTCTTGCCGCCCGCCGAAGCTGGGGTTGTTCCGAGGTGGATGAGATGCAAGGGAACTCAGTAGTCTAAAAGCCGAACTGTTTCCAACCGGCATCGACAATCAACAATTCATCACGTTGGCGTCCTCCTTTGGCCGCCAATGGCACCCGGGCCCATCCAGAAGAGTTGCCTACGCCAAATGTAGTGCTGGTGCTGGTCCAGAGATCGCTGTGAGGTGAGATATTAAAACTGAAAATACCACTGTTATTCCGCAAAATGATACGTCGTGAAATCACCTCGTCTTAGCAGAGGCTCGTGCTTGGCTATCTCGTTTTGTGAGTCCGTTATTTTGATCACGACGTACCTTCGACATTGTCTCTTTTTTCTGGAGGTTTTTCGTCCACGAGGATGTCGCACTCTAGTTCTATAAATATTTTAAAAAGACCTTTGCTTGTGTCATTTGTTGGCGAATTTAGTGACTGTAATTACTCGCTCTACATTTCCTGGTTCCTTTTTTTTCTGCTCAGTCTCTCCACTGACCTGACCAGGGTATTGCAGGCTTACTACTTCGCAGGGGTTGTGTCCAGAGAAAAAGAAGAGATGGAGATACGTTCTCGTCCCAGTCCAACGAAAGGGGGAATGGGGAAGGGTCAAGTAAGATGTGAATATGAGTTCAGAAGAATTGACTGCACGGGGGAACGCATGTCAGCGGCGTGTTTGAGATCGTTGCTTTTTCGAGAGGCCAAATTCATGCAGATCCTGTGAAACGGCAAAGCAAAGGCTCTGGGAAGAAACTGAGATGAGGAAGGCTGGGTGGGAGACTGGGACTTGTTTCGACTCAATATCGGCTCTGCCAGTGAGATGGCTTTCCCTATTTTTCTTACATTGGGATTGCTGTGCTTCCAGCTTGGCTCTTTCCCCAAGTTCTATTTCGTGCTCCATCTCGTCCCGCATTTTGAGTTTTTAGCACACCTCGAGAGGCCAATCACCAGCAACTTGGGTGAAGCATATCACTGGCCGATCGTGTGGGCAAGTGGTCCTCTCAATGTGTGAGAGAGAACCGGTACAGCAGTCCCCGCTCTCTTGAACTTGGTTGTCTAGAGTAAAATGCATGCGTATGGAGTACGGAGTAGATACGGATTAAAATGCGTCGTAAAATATGCCTGTGTCAACCTCGGAATGAGGTTGGCGAATAGGATACAGACCATTGACGCCGGTGAGGAGGGATAAGGAGGGGCTGTTTTGTTTCAAAAGCCTGCCAGTCAATGAGAGCCAGAACGGTGCTTGACGACTGGTGATGTAAGAAAAACAGGTCAGTGTAGAGGGCCAGAGGATCAGTAAGTCCTTCACTTTAAGGCGACATAGTCTTCCTTTGTTTGTATTTGTTTGGTAAAAGTGTATTTAAACATGGCAGCGTATGTCGTTTAATGCGTTGATAGGGGTATAAACATCTCGTAGGACTGTAAAATATACACTGAATATTATATATATATATTTTTGGCTTTCTTACTATTTGTATTATTTTCTTCTCTTTCTTTTTAAGAAGAAGTTGCAAACTGGATACCCTCATAGGTTTGTCGATTTGAATTGAATGCTTGCCTAAAATATACTAAAATGAAGCTGAACACCAGAGGCGGAATAGGGGTATCAAGAAATATCTCGTGGAAAATTACCACAGCGAGAAACAAAACATATGAATAAGTACTGTAGAACAATAGCTACCAACATGGATGAGCGAAGAACGGGAGGTCTCTTTTCTTTCATGCGTTTTCAGGCAGACCCCATATATCTCTCATATCTAACAGGCATGGCTTGTCCTAAAACACAAAGCATGTCGAAAAGGAATGAGGACTTATATAACTGGTGATATATCATCTCAAAAACACATTGTCCCCAAGACAGAGAGAGCCGGCGAATTAAAGTCCTGCACGGTAATTGTATTTTAAGGGAACATGTATCGCCCGTTCGAACGGAGCAGTCAATATACATCAACTTTGTCCATCAAAGCCGCTTCCACGGACGTGCAACCTATTTCAGACCGTTTTCCAACTTGCAATGTTTGTACAGAAAAAAGAAATAAATTAGGCATTGTGAATCTCGCCTTCGAGGCGAATCTCCGTTCTCAATAAAAGGCACAACCATTCCCCCACTACACATAAAAAGAGGTTATAACAGGTAGAATGGTAGAGTTGAAACAAGACGAACATAAATGACATATAAATTCCTACTATCGTTATTCAAACTTTGGCACACGGATGTACACAAATACACAAATGCGAAATGATAGCCACAAAAGTGGGATACAGAAAAAGAAGCTCAACAAAACAGAGCAAAGGCTCCCTTTCGCTTGTTGCTCCATTTATAAACAGACGCACAGAGAAATAGCACAGTCGCAGCAAAGAAATGGTAACTAAACATCAAGTGACGTAGTAAAAGATAACAACGCTTAATACTCGAGCAGGCGAAGCTTCTTGCCAATATTGCGCCGTCTCGACGCAAGCTCAGATGGCTTTGGCTCGCCCGCATCGAGACTCTCGTTGCGAGCCTTGAGCGCCTGCAAAAGCATACCGGCATCGAAGAAGCCGTCTAAAGTGGATTAGCAAAAAATCCTGGCAAACATTTGTAGGAAGTGGGTAGCACTTACAACCACCGAGCTCGTCGTCTTCGCTCATGGTTACACTGTCCGTAGTTGGCGACTCAGAACCGCCTGCCTTGGTCGTCTTGATCATCTCGCCGCCCGTGATGAGACGGCCGCGTGACTTGATCCGGTTGGCCGGGCGGGGACGCATGTGATCGATTTCACGGGCACGCGACTGTTGCTTAGACTGCGAACCAGAGCGCCGGCTCGTGATGCGCAGGATGCGCCGGATTTCGAGTAGGTAGCTCTCTAGCGTGTCGATGAACCGCTTGGTCTGGCGATGCTTGCTCGAAACGCAAATGCTGATGCCGTCATCCTTGATGATGTAGCCAATGCCAAAGCCATCGGCCGACACGGGGCCGAAACCGAACTGGCTCAAGGCTGGATTACCGCAGTTGGAGGTCGACAGGATCGTGTTGTTCAAACGGTCCCAACCTGCGTCCATAAAGATCGACGGCATGTGCTGCTGGCTGTTGTGGCGGGACGAGCTGCTATCACCACGGGCCCGCATTGTCGAGTTGTCGCCGTCGGTACCGGGGCTGCTGACACGCGGCGGTGGGCTGAAAGCGCGGTCAGACCCGTACGGGCTGCCGTAGCCGTTGCTGTCCATGCCCGTGGTCGTGCTGCTCAGTTCATCGTCTGTGAGGCGCTGCCAGAGGGAGTAGAGGGCGTACAGGTGGCGGTCGCAACCCTCCGCCTTGGCACAATCACGGGTGGTGTTCGTGTGGCGTTGGCACGCACGGCGTAGGGCCTCGACCTTGTGCTCGGCCTGGTTGTCCGCCCAGAACGTCTGTACAAAGTTGACCGATTCTTCCGAAACACTGCGAATGGCCTCTGTGCGACCATGCAGGAATACCTTGGTCATGGCGGGCTCGTACGTGCACTCAACACGACCATAAAGGCCGTAGTACGCGGCCTGAAAAGCCATCTGG
This sequence comes from Ophiostoma sp. CBS 140.51, assembly GCA_029298735.1. Classification (NCBI taxonomy): domain Eukaryota; kingdom Fungi; phylum Ascomycota; class Sordariomycetes; order Ophiostomatales; family Ophiostomataceae; genus Ophiostoma; species Ophiostoma sp. CBS 140.51. Next base: position 5,019 of record JANSLP010000077.1, on the reverse strand, counting down.
ACGAAAGCGTCGGGTGAGAAGCCCATGCTGGTCATAAAGTTCTTTCCGTATGCACCAAAGTCGAGACATTCAAACTCGTTCTGACCAATGAGATCAGCAAGGCGAGATTCGGCGAAGCGGACGGCGATACTGAGCTCGGGGATCATATCCCACTCGAGCTTGTGGGGCGTGGCGTCCACGTCACCAAAGCTCTCCGGGTCACGTTTTGACGGGTCCGGGCTTGCCGACTTCCATAGCGAGGGGGCCTGGCCATTGATGGAGCGGGCGAAACGCAGGATCGTGTCTGTATAAACATCACTGGCAAATCGGAGGACAGTGTGGCCGTCAACACCAGTGTGCTCGAAGTTGATACCTGCACTGCCGTTCTTGCAGACGATGATCTGCAGCTTGTCGTACCAACGGTTGGTACAAGTGCCGATCTGAACGCCCTTCTCGATCTCGCTCGTACCGCAAAGCATGTTCTGGCACAGGGCAGCATCGGAAGACGGCTCGGTGTAGTCGAGGCAAACAACAAACAGGGCCGAGTCGACAATACCAAGGCAGTCGGCATTGTTGGAGCCCTCCTCACGTGTAAGAACATCGCGTAGTCCGGACCACACCTTGCGATTCTCCGTGCTCAGGACGCCCAGCGCACCCTTGGCGGCCTCCTGAATCGGCGTTTGCGTGGCATCGTCAACGACCGTCTGCAGGTTGATGGCGAGATCGCGCTCGGTCATGATCAAATCGGAGTTCTCGTCCAGCACATCGAACCAGTAGAACTGGCCGTGGCACATGACGACAATGTGCTTCGAGTCGGGGTCCTGCTCGATCTGGCAGCCATTGTCGGTGGGAACACGGGCCGTACCGAAAAGCCGAGAGTACTGGTACATGTCCAGGGGTGTGCCACGGACGGTATCAGGCGGCAACTCTTCCTTGCGGACAGCACGGACAAACATGAGCGCTGACACGACAAGTGATGCTGCCCGTGTCACCTGGTTGTTGCGGGCCGGCGTAGGGTCATCTTCCAACAGGAAAAAGGGGTTAAGGTTCAGGACGACCGGGTTGTCAAAGTTGAGGTACGAATCATACCCTGGCGAGGTTAGCAAATCTTGAATACAAACGAGATATTCAAAAGCCATATATCCCCTGAATTTTTCAACTCACAAAATTGCTCAATGTAGCTTGTACGGCCCTCGGCGTACGATTTCAGCTTCTCTTGCAACTCGGGGCCCTCATTCCGGAGAAACTCGTCCACGGCGTGCCGGGTTTCGGCATGCTCGCGGCTAGTCTGTAACGGCCGCAGAACTGACAGGTATTTCTGACATGTCTTCTCGAGTTCTGGGATGGGCAGCTTCGGGAGCTTATCCTGGTGTGCGAACGTGATGCCACCGCCGTTGGTGGACGGCTGCTGGTCGTAAACGTAGCCCGCCATGGAGCTTGGCTTTGAACTTGGCTTGATCCTCGGTAGGGTACTGCCACCACCTCCACCGCCGTTGAGACGAGGATTGACGTCTAGGTCGGCCGGGACGGATCGTGGGATCGATGCTGGCCGTTCGGTGGGAGTGGGAATATCTGCCACAGGGGGAAAGGCAGAGAGAGTCTCGCCAAGAGGCTTGGGAAGCGTGAAAGTGCGGACTTGAGTTGGCATGGTGGTCAGTTTTGTCATTTTTTTTGGTGTGGTTTTTTTATAGAAAGAAATAAGGCGAAAGGCTGCGTTCTAAATGCTGTGCTGTGTAACGTTTATGCGTAGAGAGGGCAGACGCTTGTGGCAATGTTCAGACCGCGCAGGGCTGTGCGGTAGAAGTAGTGGCAATCTTGAAGAAAATAAAATGGCATCCCACTTGATGGAGACCTATCTCACTGATCTCATAGTGATTTGGATGGAAAGAAGGAGTGAAAACCAAGATGTCTATGTGTATGAAGAGCGTGAACCCAAAGGAGTATAGACTGAATGGGAGGAAATCAGAATAGAATTGGAAGGCGGTGGGAAGGGTGTGTGACTGAGAGAGAAGGGACAAGGATAAACTTAGTGAAATAATAAAAGAAGGAGAGAGAGAAATTAGTAGGCGACGAAGGGGCCAAAAATTAAAAAGTAGACGATGGCCGCAAGGCGAATAAAAAGGGCTGTAGATCGAAACAGATCTAATAGGAAAATAGTAGACACGAGTGTGGGGATGAATGGGCGTGCGGATGATGGAGACGTGCAGATAGCCGTGGTGTAAGAATGCTTGAAACTTATGATTGGAAGAACGGGAGAGAAGGTGCAAAGGGGAGAGACGAGGGAAGCACCAACATAAGATAGTGCAAGGGAAAGGAAGATAATCAGGAGGGAGAGTAGCTTGTGTGCATGTGTTGTTTGGTTCCGGGCTAGGATGGGTTGGGCATCCAATATAAACAACCACGAGACGAGAAGGCGAGAAGGCGACAGGGCGAGATAGCGAGACTAGAACGCCTTCATGGTTGACTGAGTAGATGATAGGAGGGATGAGAAGAAAGGGTCAAGGGGGATAGGTGCGTGGGGTGCGCGGGAGTGTCATAACCGAATAAGGAAGAGAGGAAATGGAAGAAGAGAAAAGGGAAGCAACAGGAACCAGGGGAAGCAATGTGCTTGTGTAAGTCAGCGATGAAAAGGGAAACAGTGAAAGGCGAAGAGGGGTGTGAGCAAAAGGCAACAGGGGCGAGGCGGCGGCGGCGGCGGCGGCTCATACGAGTGGCCTAGAAGACTTCGAAGAAGTTCGGAGGAACGCGCGCGGGAGAGAGGAAGTCAAGTGTCAGCCGTGGATATGGCCAAACCATGTAATGGAGGCTCCACCCTTTTTGGCTTGTATGCACACTTCGAGGTCCAGCCCAGTCCTTGTTGTTTTTGCCAACCCGCCTTTGAGTGGAAAGAGGCACAATGTATCTCGGCAGTGAAGCTAGAAATAAGGGCAGATATGGAGAAAGAGAGTGCAAGGATAGAAACAAAGCTTGAAAAAGAAAGATAGAAAATGGAAAGGAACGGCTACTAGCCTATGCAAGCCCTAGATCTTTGTTTGCTAGCCAGCTGCTCATCACCCGTCTGCCCATGGAGGTCTAACAAGGTGTCTGAACTGTCGATATTTGATCGGGGCTAAGGCCGTCACCTCGCCCTTTTGGGACGTCTTTCTTGGGCTCCTCGCCTCTTTGTCTTTCCCGGGGATATCTCGCTTGATGTTTTCCCTAGTAATAGCAGTGACGCTTTTCTTGATCGCCTTGTCCTCACACATGACGTCGCGAACGAGCCTTGCCCTTTTGTACATATCATATGTATGCTGTGTGTGACCACATCTCTGTGTGCGTGATAGTGTAAATACTAATCCACGTGCGTGGAGAAAAGCGAAGGATGCTTGACTGGGGTGCCGCTGGGCAACGCGACTTGCAGTACCTTGCCTGAAACCCCATCTCCGCAGGCCCGGCGAGAAAGATAGATAATATGGGTGCTCGTGTAAGTCGTTCTTCACACACTCTTTTTCTCTCTTGTTTTCCTCATACTTCGCTGTTTCTGCAATCTGCCGAGAGATTTGGATCGTTTATCCAGCCAGGTGGAGTGGGGTGGGAAAATGAACACAAAAAGTATGACAAAATTGACACAGAATGAAGACAGGGCTGGAACTGACGAGTGAAAGGAAAGTAGGCAACAAAGGGGTCTGCAAGGGCACAGAAAACCGATCGAGAAACATACCTCTGTTAGAACGAAAGTGCTGATTTGAGCACAGGGGACAGACAAGTAGCGCTGTCGGTGTAGATGGTGCTGGTGCTGGTGCTGGTGCTGGTGCAACTGCGGCTGCGGCTGCAAACGATTTTGCTTTCGCGGATGCTGTAGCTGATGCCCTAGGCTTCGTGGTCGGGATTTGATAGACAAAGTGTGCAACGTAGTCGGACTGGGCAGCTTATTACGTCGTTGAGCCGCAAGGCGAAGAGATGGTGTTTTGGGCAAACGAGCATGTGGACTCTACTGAGTAGCTGCGGGCTCTGGTGGAGAACGACTCCAAAGACGATGAGTTGGAAGGGATAGTTAGGCAGAGAGAAGGTCTAACAGGAATAAGTAAGAGTCGGCGCTGACATGAAGGCCTCGAAGACGAGTCCTGGGCAAGCAATGATGGCATATGCGTACGTGGAGGGGGCCGGACAGTGATACGTCCCTTGGCCTTCGAGCTTTTATGTAGTTACCAGCTCAGAGTCAGCGAGGTCGTACATCATACAAAAACAACGGGTACAATAGGAAGAACAAGGAAAGACGAGGAGTAAAGGGGGATAATGAGGAGCAATAGCAACGAAAAGTACGGCCTAGACGGGCTAGAAGACAGAAACTTCTCCGGATAGGTGCAAGGCACTAATGGAGAGTGGGATAGAAGGGGAAAAGGAAGGTAAAGGAACGGCCTACAGAGAAAATATGGACACAAGGAATAGCTCGTTGATGAGATATATGAAATAACCCAATAAAAGGACGAGACGAAGAGAGAGGGCTTTGAACAACGGTGTGTTGACTGTGTGTGCAATATTGAGAAGTGGACAGCAACGAGCGAAGTAAGAGAAAGATGCGGAGCTAGGATGGGGAAGACGAAAAATACCGGAAGAAAGCAAGATGAAAGGAGGAAGGGGGAAGTGATTGACAGAATCGTGGAAACGTGGAAACGGTAAATATGCAAGAACAGCAAAATTAAAGCAGGGAAGGTGGGAACCGTAGCCAGTCGTTCAGCTACCCCATATTACGGGGTACCTTGTACTTTCTGAAAGGAAGGCAAACTTACACAAGAGCCTTTCGAATATTGGGCTTGAGCGGCGAGGACAGGCACGGGATAGGCAGCGCGTGAGCTGGGTTGAAAGAGACGGACTCCTTATTGATTGCCAGCTGCCACCTGTACAAAGGCCTGTACCCTGATTTGCCTGCCTAAATTTGTGTCGTTTCCCGTGCTTTTTTTTTGGGAGAATGGGCGGGTGGGGTGAACAGAGAAGAGAGAAAAGAGAAAAAGACCCAAAGAGAAATGGCCGAAAAGGCGAAACATTGAGTGCCAAAGAAAG